>ML111247.1:0-49833 GCA_003697995.1 Taxidea taxus jeffersonii
TATGTATCTGTTTTTATGTTGATACCGTATTGTTTTAATTACTGTAACTTTGGAATCACCTGGGTGGCTCAGTCAGTTAAGCATTTGACTGTTGATTTTGGCTCAGGTCATGATCTCAGGGTCATGAGACTGAACCTCTGCACTGGGTGTTGAGTTTATTTGGGATTCCTTCTACCTTCCTCTCACTTCTCCATTTCTTCCTCCCTATCCTGTCTCCCTTACTCTCTTTAAAATAAATAAATAAATAATAAAATATTTAAATAATAATAATTATTATAGCTTTATAATGTAGCTTGATGCTTCCAGTTTTTTTTTTTTTCTTTCTTAAGATTGCTTTGGCTGTTCAGAGTCTTGTGGTTCCACACAAATTTTAAGATTGCCTTATTTCTGTGAAAAATTCCATTGAAGTTTTCATAAGAATTGCATTCAATTTTCAGATTGCTTTGGGTAGTATGGACATTTAAAAATATTAATTCTTCTACTCCATGAACAAAGAGTATATTTTTATTTCTTTGTGTCTTCTTCAATTTCTTTCACTAATGTCTGGTTGTTTTCAAGAGTACAGGTCTTTCACCTTTTCGGTTAAATTTATTCCTAGGTATTTCATTCTTTTTATTCAATTGTAAATGGGATTATTTCATTATATTCTTCTCCTGAGAGTTCATTATTTCATAAAGAAACACAACAGCTATTTGTGTATTGGTTTTCTATCCCAAAACTTTACTGAATTTGTTTATTAGTTCTAATAGGTTTTTGATGAAGTTGTTATGGTTTTCTGTATATCACATCATATTATCTACAAATAATGGCAGTTCTATCCCTTACCTTCCTATTTAGATGAATTGATTTTTGTTTGTTTGTTTGTTTGTTCCTTTTGGTTTTCTTGCCTAATTGTTCTGGCTAGGGCTTCCATTACTGTGTTGAGTAAAAGCAACAAGAGTGAGCATCTTTATTTTCTTCCTATCATAGAGGAAAAGCATTCAGTATGATGTTAGCCATGGGGCTTGTCATATATGGCCTTTATTACACTGAGGCATGTTCCCTTCATACTCAATTCCTTGAGAATTATTTTTGTCATAAATTGATGTTGAATTGTTTGAAATCCTTTCCTGGATCGATTGAAATAGTCATATGATTTTTATCCCTCATTTTGTCAATGCAGTGTATCACAATGATTAATTTGCACATGTTGAACCATGCTTGCATCCCTGGAATAAATCCCACTTGATCATGGTGTATGATCCTTTTAATATGTTACTGAACTCTGCTAAAATTATGTTGAGGAATTTTGTATCTATGTTCATCAGGAATATTGACCTCTAATTTCCTTTTCTTAAGGCATCCTTGTCTGGTTTTGGTGTCAGGATAAGGCTGGCCTCATCAAATGTGTTGGGAAGAGTCTTCCAAAACCTGCCTTTATTTTTTGGGATAGTTTGAGAAGGGTTGGTATTAATTCTTTAAATATTGGGTGGAATTCACCAGTGAAGCCATCTGGACCTGGACTTTCATTTGTTGGGAGATTTTTGATGACTGATTCAATCCCCTTGCTAGAGATCAGTCTTTTCAAATTTTCTTTTTCATCATGATTCAGTTTGGAAGATTGTATTTTCCAAAGATTTTTCTATTTGTCTTCCAGTTTTGGAAGTTTCTACCGTCATTCCTTCAAGCTCAATTATTTTTTTTTTTTTTTTGGTGAGGGGGGTTGTTGTGTCCAGTCCATTGATGTGCCTATCAAAAACATTCTTAATTTTTGTGCAGTGTTTTTAATTTCTAGCATTTTTGTATTTTTTCTTTGCGTTTCCAGCTCTCGACTTACATTATATATACCTGCTTTTACATGTTATCTGACCTTTCTGTTATTACCTTGAACATTTAGTCATTAGTATTTTAATTCTGGGTCTGATTATTCCACTCTCTCTGCCTTATTTGAGACTGGTTTTGGGGCTTGCTTGGTTCATTCATCAGACTATGCTTTTTTGTTTGTTTGTTTTGGGGTTTTTGTTTGTTTCATTTTGTTTTGTTTTTGTCTTTTGGTGTGCTTGTAATTTTTTTTGAAGTTTCTTCCAGGTTTTCCAATTTATAGATGTATAATTTTTCACAATAGTATTTTGTGATCCTTTGTATTTCTGTGTTACCAGTTGTGACATCACTTTCATTTCTGGTTTTACTTTTTTTTTTTTTTCTTTTTCTTAGTGAGTCTAGTGAAGGGCTGGTCAGTTTTGTTTATCTTTTCAGAGAATCAGCTTTTAGTTTCACAGATCTCTCTATTGTCTCTTTAGTCTCTGCTTAATTTATTTCTGCTCTAATCTGTTATTTCATTCCTTCTATTAACTTTGGGCTTCATTTGTTCCTTCTTTTTCTAGTTCCTTCATTTCTAAAATTAGGTTTCTTGAGATTTTCATTTTCCTTTGTTTTTAAGAATTTTCCTTCTTTGATTTCTTCACTGACTTGTTTATTTATTAGCATGTTATTTAATCTCCACATATTTGTGAATTCTAATTTTTGTCATGTAATTAATTTCTAGTTTCATGCCATTATGGTTAGGAAAGATGGTTGGTATGATTTCAATCCTCTAAAATGTATTGAAGCTTGTTTTGCAACTCAACATACAATCCATCTCAGAAATGTTCTGTGTGTACTCTATAAGAATGAACATTCTGCTGCTTGTGGATAGAGTGTTCTGTATATATTTGTTAGTTCCTTATTTTCTAATGTGTTGTTTAGAGCCAATGCTTCCTTATTGATTTTTCTGTCTGGATGATCTATCCATAAATGTACGTGGAGTGTTAGAGCCTCTGCTGGTATGGCATTGTTGTCTATTTCTCCCTTTAGGTCTGTTAATATTTGCTTTATATACTTAGGTGCTTGTATGTTGGGTGCATAAATACCTGCAAATGTTATATCCTCTTATTAAGTTGACAACTTTACCATTATTTAAGTCTTCTTTGTCTCTTATCATGACCTTTTTTTTTTAAGATTTTTATTTATGTATTTATTTGACAGAGAGAGAGACTACAAGCATGCAGAGCAGCGGGCAGAGGGAGAAGGAGGAGCAGGTTCCCCCATAGAGCAGGGATCCCAGTGCAGGACTCAATCCCAGGACCCTGGGATCATGACATGAGCCAAAAGCAGCCACCCAACTGACTGAGCCACCCAGGCATCCTTCCTGGTCTTTGTTTTAAAGTCTATTTTGTTTTATAGAAGTATAGCTACTCCAGCTTTCTTTGGTTTTCATTTGCAGGGAATTTCTCTTTCTTGCAGTCGACATGTGGTTTTACCTCTAAAGTGTGTCTCTGAAAGAAAGCATGTAGATCGGTTTTAGTTTTTTGTCCATTAACCACTCTGTGTCTTTTGATTAAAGAATTTAGTCCATTTACATTGAAAGTAGTTATTGATAGGTGTGTATTTGTTATTTTGTTAATTATTTTCTAGTTGTTTTCTAAAAAGATTTTATTTAGTCATTTATTTCAGATAGGGCAGGGCATAAGGGGAAGGAGGGGGAGAGAGAATCCTGAGCAGAGTCTGTAGTGAGCATGGAACCCTACCCCAGGAGCCTGACACCATAATCCAAGCTTAAACCAAGAGTAGCATGCTCAATGGACTGAGCCACCCAGGTGCCCCACTATTTTCTAGTTGTTTTTGTTGCTCCTTTCTGTTTCTTTCTTCTCTTGCTTACTTCCTTCATAGTTTGATAACTTTCTTTAGTGGTATGCTTATAATCTTTTCTTTCTCTCTTTTTTTTTTAAAGATTTTATCTATTTATTTGTCAGACAGAGATCACAAGTAGGCAGAGCAGCAGGCAGAGAAAGAGGGGGAAGTAGGCTCCTTGCTGAGCCGAGAGCCTGATGTGGGGCTCGATCCTAGGACCCTGAGATCAAGACCTGAGCCGAAGGTAGAGGCTTAACCCGCTGAGCCACCCAGGTGCCCCTAATCCTTTCTCTTTATATTTCGTGTATTTACTATAACTTTTCCCTTTGTGGTTACCATGAGGCTTACACATGACAACATATTTGTAACAGCTTATTTTAAGTTGATAACAACTTCAGTTCAATCTCATTTTAATGCTCATCATTTTTACTCTTCTCCTTACATTTTATATGTTTGATGTCACTTTTTAAAGTTTTTATCTTGTATATCCCTTATCTAATTATGATTCTCATAGTTTTTTTTTATTACTTTTGTCTTCTAACCTTCATACTAACTTTATAAGTAATTAATGCACCGCCTTTACTCTATGTTTATTTTTCCAGTGAGATTTATTCTTTCCTATGTCCTCTTGTTCCTAATTAACACCCTTTGTTTTCAGCTTAAAGAAGTTCTTCTTACAATTTTAGCAAATATCTTTTAGCTTTAAATAAAAAGGTCCTGGGGTGCCTGGGTGGTTCAGTCAGTTAAGGGTCTGACTCTTGATTTTGGTTCAGGTCACAATTTTAGGGTCATGAGATGGAGCCCCACATGGGGCTCCACACTCAGCACGCTTAAGATTCTCTCTCTCCTTCTCTCTCTGCCCCACCCACTGCTCTCTCCCTGTCTCTCAAAATAAATAAATAACATCTTTTAAGAAATAAATAAAAAGGTGCTTTTTTTCCCCTAGCATTTACACTAAGGATTTCATACTCTCAGGTTCTAGTTGTTGTCTGGGTACTGAAGACCCACTCTAAGGTCCCTTATAGTCCACAGTCCCAATAAAAGGTGTAACCTCTTTCCTACTCTGCATCTCCCACCTGCCTTCTGACTTCCTCCAAACCCCTGTAGCTTCTAATGCCCATTATCAAATAACAAATCCAGGGAAAAATAAATGTGACAGCTGTGCCACCCAGCAGTATTAATGGGGAGACACAATGTCAATAATGAGTTAATAGTTGTAAAAATACAAAGTTTTTCTCAAGAATTTGTGCTTTCAATCCTGGAAAAAGAAGAGAAACAGTTAAAGTGGATTAACAACTTTAAAGAAGCTGGTTCCAGATGATCAGAGAATGGTCCCTCTTTTTCCCTGGAACTCTGCCTAAAATCTCAATTAGAAATTCATTTGAGTAAGGGGGCACCTCATTGCTCCATCATAGAACATGCAAATCTTGATCCCAGGCTCATGGGTTTGAGCACTGTGTTGGGCATAGATATTACTTAAAAAAAAAAAAAAAAAAAAGAAATTCATTTGGGTTGAGCAATGGAAGAGAGAGAATCTGAGAATTAAATTTGGTGTTTGGCTGGTATGGAATAGAGGCTTTGGAGCCCTAGAAATAGTTTAGGCAAGGGAGTTGGTTGGAAGTCTTCACTGCAAGAGGATGGAACAAGGAAGAGGAAAGGCAAAGCAAGGTAGACACAAGAATACTTTTGTTTTTGTAATGACTGAGCGCAGGTTCTACTTCTTGCAGTGACCAGGAAATACAGATGCATGAAGAATAATCACTGCAGATGGCCTGAAGATCCTAAAAATGCAACTGACTTTCAGTTGGGCACATTTTCCATTGACTCAGTGTCAGATTAGTACCTGAGTGTGGTGTTGGAGAAGGTGACGTATACTCCACCTACAAAACCAGCAGTGTTACCTAAGGAGCCATGGTTAATAAACTAATCATCCTTTATAGGCTCTATTTTGTAAAATGAGACCCTAAAAACTTGGATACTCCATGTTTAGTCCTACTCCTACAGAAAGACTGAGAGTAACCTCAACTGGATTAACCCAGTCTTCTAGCCCAGCATTTATTACTAGTATTAATATGACCTCTGGTTATATTAGCTCTTTCTGGTGGCTATGTTATGTTGTTAATTCATACTAACCTTATAGTGTACTAAAATTTCTGGAATATACCTCACGTAGCAGTTCAGTTATATCAGACATATTTATTATTATTATTATTATTTTTAGATCACACATATTAATAGCTCAAACTGTGGAGTCACAGTTCTTGGGTGGAATTTTGGTTCACAAAAAGTTTTAGTTTTCTTATTAGCAAACTGAAACACAATAAAAAGAGTATTTTCCATATAGATTGTGAGGAAAAACTACACAAAAAAAACATTTATCATAGCCCTGATACATGGAAAAGTCTCTATTAATGTTAATTATTACTATTGTTGAATTATCATTACTACTTTCTTCTCAGATTTGTCTTTTAATTCAAAGTACACCACATGACTCATTGTTCAATCACATGGAGATGCTTCTAGATATTCATTTAGTTTTGCAACATGGTGCCAATCCTTAACAACTTCATATAAATAACACAGTTGAAGAGCATTTCTTTGTTTTTCACTAACTTTTTTTTTAAGATTTTCTTTTTTAAGTAATCCGTGCACCCAACATGGGGTGCGAACTCTATTCTGAGATCAAGACTCTCATGCTTTACTGACTGGGCCCCTTCACAACTAACTCTTCTGTCTAGAATGTAGACTGTTACAGTAGTGTCATGGTAGTGTCCAGTAAACATTTGTCAATGGCCAAAGGCATGAAGAAATGCTGACCCAAAAACCTCAGCCAGTCATTTTTTTAACCTAAACAACCTGGTTCTTGTGGTTGTTAACAAGTTTGTGGAAAATGTTAATCTTCAAGAACCCAGGGAATCTATGATTCATACATAACTTAGGCTCATAAGAAAGTTTCATCTTGGAATCCCCTGATATGCAGATATGCTACAAATCCAAAGGAACATGAGATTCAATAGTATTAATATCCCACTGAAAGTGATTCCAAACCCTGATTCTTAGGTGGCTTCAGTTTCCCCTTTATAAATCTGTCTTTCTAGTTTTCTTTTTTTTTAATAACATAGGTAGTTGGATATATTTTCTTCAACCTTTTACTTGACAAGTCCCTACACACCCCTTAAAGTCCAAGCCAAATATTACATTCACGTAACATTTTAGTGAATTGTTTTTCCTTGGTGCCTTAATATTTTGGACAAATATTAGCTGTAGAACTTATCATACTGCACTGTAATTTGTGTACGTCTTGTTTACAAAACTATAACCAAACTTGAAAGCTGGAATCCCATTTTATTAATCTCTGCGTGCCTACTGTCTGCCACATAACAGGAGCCTAGATCATTCTTGCCAGGGGTAGAGAAGGAGGAGAAATCTTACCAGGAAAAGCTTTGGACCGGCAAAGTGCATCATACACAACCAACACAAGTTTTAAGAAATAACTTGAATATAGAATCCACATTCCTCAATTCTCACCAGCTTATTTAATATAAAAGATATTTAAAATGATGGCTGGGAAAGCTAAAACAAATAACTTTGAATAGAAGGGAAATGGAGACCTTCTGTTGTGTAATTTTGCCAGGGTGAAGTGGTTGTAAAGGAGTTGCTGTCGTAGGTGAGAAGTGACAACTGATTACTGACTGTATAGTTTGAGGCGGGAAACTGAACACCATTCTGGGGATGCAAGTACCTGAAAGGGGCACAAATAACCAATATCAAGTAGCTGACAGTGTAGGGATGAACTTTTAATAAGTAAGAAACTCATGTTTTATGCATTCTTTTTCTTTTTTTTGGCAAGGAAGTTAACAATGGGAATGAAGATTGATTGAAAATCTAAGCCCCTTCAGTGCCTCATTCAAAATAATCAGAAAATAGGTGAATTTTAAGATGTGAGAAAATCAAGTGTCACTTCATAATCTTCTCTGCATATTTATCAAGAGAGAAATGGATTAATTCTTAATTTAAGCCATAAAATGAAATTAATCAAATCCCAAGCCTGCTGTCATTTTTACCCTTTTACTCCTGGTGATGGTTCCAATGGAACATGAACTCTGTTAAATAAATTGAACAAGATTTAAACATTGCAGCTTTCCTATACTTATTTTGACTACTCGAATAAACAAACAGCATGGGTTGACATTTGCATATCTGCATAACATTAATAATTATGAAGATGGAATAGATCAGCAAATGTTTATAGGCAGATAAATCCTGAGTTGATGGATGCTAAGGCAGATTTTGTGCTGAGTTCTTCACATTTTTATGACCTGAGGAAAGAACTTCTCTTTGAAGAAAAGCTATTTCCAGTTCTTACATAAAGAACATTTTACATCAGCCACCAATATAATAATATGCAACACAGCAAACCTCACTTTAAAGAAAACTTGAATGGAAAGCCCACGATTAGAGGAAACAGAACTTAACGGATGATTTCTTGCATTCTGAAACAATTTGATAGTATTTGTTACTGAAGTCCATTTAAAACATGGTTTGATTTGACATCAAGCATCACATACGGGTTCCCAGGAACACACTTATTATGGCTAAGCATTCGCATTTAGGATTTGATTCATCAAGATATAATTCATTATTAAAAACCCACAAACTTCAAGTGTTGTGAATCATGATATGAAAACAAAATAATTTCATTGGTTCTTTATGGAGGACTTTAAAATTGCAGAGCGGTAGACGTGGTTATGAACAATTAGAGAAACATATGGACATAAATAAACAACAGCCATGCTTTTCAATTAGCGCTCTTGCCCTTGCACCTAGAGAAGGCATTTACTTATTTATTTTTGCCTCAATATCAATGACTCCACTTGGTGGAGGGCTCAAGATGGAAGGGAGAGATACCTACTCTCATGAGAGAGAGCCATGCCCTTGCTGCATTGTTTGTTTATTTATGTATTTATGTATGTATTTATTTACTTATTTTAAAGATTTCATTTATTTATTTGACAGAGAGAGAGAGAGAAATCACAAGGAGGCAGGCCTAGAGAGAGGAGGAAGCAGGCTCCCCGCTGAGCAGAGAGCCCAACGGGGGCTCGATCCCAGGACCCTGGGATCATGACCTGAGCCGAAGGCAGAGGCTTAACCCACTGAGCCACCCAGGCACCCCTGCACTGTTTATTTAATCCACATGGATCTCTGTGCAGAGACATGATTATCTCCATTTTAAACAGGGTGTATATGAAACTCTGAGAAGGCAACCGAATCGAGTAACTGGAGGCAAAGACAAGGTTGGAATCCAAGTCAGTTACAAAGCTCACAAAACCATAGACTTTTCCAATGTCTGGAAACCATGATCATCTTCATCCTTACCATCAAACCTCCCTTTCTGCAGGGCATTCTGTTTTCCAGACACTATGCTGTATGCTTTACATACCACATCTCATTCATGCATGACTGTCTAAGGCAGTTCCCACTATCTCTGTATTAGAGAAGGGGGCTGAAGCTTTTGTATCTTTTAAAAAATGTAGATTGTGGGGTGTCTGTGTGGCTCAGTGGGTTAAGCCTCTGCCTTCAGCTCAGGTCATGGTCTCACGGTCCTAGGATTGAGCCCTGCATCAGGCTCTCTGCTCAGCGGGGAGCCTGCTACCTCCTCTCTTTCTGCTTCTCTCTCTGCCTACTTGAGATCTCTGTCAAGTAAATAAATAAATAAATAAATAAATAAATCTTTTCTTTAAAAAGTAGATTGCATGTGGATAGGATTTTACCACTGAGATTTACTCTCCCTACCCACCTCCACCAATATCTGTTAGCTCTGAACCCTATGTGCTCAGCTGGTAAATGATATTGTCTTACATCAAGTAGCTACACCCCTCCTCTCTGCTCCTCACCATTCACTTTTGTTCCATATCTTCTAACAAATCTGGAAAAAAGAAATACATAGTTATTGCTCAGTTGCTCTCTAGAGCCTATTTTGCATGATTCCCTGGAATTCTAGAATCTCACAGATGAGCACTGGACGTTGATTTGCCCAAGGGTGCACAATTTATGCCAAATACAGAGAGATCCTGGTCATGGTAATGCTTCACTTCTGAGTCCCAAAAGAAGGAGACTTTCAGTCCTTTCCACTTTCCCATCTGCACTGTGTCTTCTCAACCCAGTTGTTGAGGGGGAGGCTGGAGGAGTAATGTGTGGTTAAACTTGAGTTAACAGGACCTGTGGAGATGAAGAATGAAGGACCCAGCAGTTCATTGTGTTGTGTGAAGTTGCCTTGTTGGCATAGACATCGCTCTGCTAATAGCAGTACATGGGGTATCAAGAAAGATTGTAGACCTCGAGTCCCAGTATTCAGTGAATGGGAAATCATAAGAGGCTCAAAATGAAAATGGACACAAAGTGACATAAATTGTATAGGTATCAAAGGAGTGCCTTTGCTACCACCCCTCTTCAATAGTGATGTCAAATATCTCTTCCTGTATCCGGTCTTTTTTATGCAATGAAAACTTGATACATGAAGAATCCATGGGAAAACCCTGTCTTAGAAAATACCATAGGAAGGAGAGAACTATTTACACTTGGGAGGCTAGAATGAATGTAGTGTCTTCTAGGGAGAGGCAGGTTTCCTGCTGAGATCAGAAATTAAAAGGAACATTTGATGAGAAATTTAAGGTGTTAAGAGAGTGTGTGCATCATTCAAAGGGTATTCTGTAGGACCTTGTGGAATGTGTTGAAGGGAAGAGGGCATGGGAGATAAGTCAGTAGGGGAGAACATGGCAAAAGGGGCTTCCACAGCAGAGCAAAGAGCAAGGAAAATAGGCAAGTGTGTGTGTGTGAGAGAGAGAGAGAGACAGAGAGAGTATTTAGCTGCACACAAGGTTACAAAGATTAATCATTACTCTCTAACTGGAAGGGAGGGTCTCAGCTTCTCTGGAGTTAGTTGTGGCCAAAGAGTATTAACCCTGGAGAGGGTTCAAGTTGTTAATCACAAGTGTCTTGCTTTTCTGGAATGAGTCAGTTGTGGTCTCAGTTTAGTAGTCTATTCCCTCTACACTGAGGTAACTGAGTAACTAAGCTTCAAATCTAGGCAATCTTCAGATACAGACTAAAGACATTTTGATGACACCCCAGCCCCGTGATTTTGCCCTCTACTTGGCGAGGCTGGTCAGGTCCTATCTGTAAAGTCTCACATTTCCATGCAGGGAGGGAGGGTGGATTGAAAAATAGTCTCCACAAGACTTCAATTTGCCAAACTTTACATTTTTAACCCAAAGAGCTTAGTTTTTAAAATCTTATTTGGTACAAAAATAACTTTGTGTTTTAAAAGGACTTGGCAAGGCTATTTTTCAGAGGTGGGAAGGAATGTTGAAAACATTCTGAAGTTCTTAAAATATTAATACGCTGTTCCTTAGGCATGTCTAAGGGTCAACTGGACAAGCTGGAAGACTACTTTTAGGGGATAGAATACTGTTATTCTCAGTGAATGTTCCTTACTTCAGCCAGACAAATAACTTACAATCTAACAATTCTTCAGCTCTCAAAGATACTTTTTGTTTTCTTTCTGAGAAGTGAAAGTGGCCCCACAGACTCCCAGAGTTTCTGGGGAGCCTGGTAAGTAGTCTAAGTGCCTTACACTATTGTATTTTTTAATTCTTTTTTAAATTTATTTTCAGTGTTCCAAAACTCATTTTTTTGGACCACACCCAGCACTCCATGCAATATGTGCCCTCCATAATACCCACCACCAGGCTCACCCAACCTCCCACCTCCCTCCCCTCCAAAACACTCAGCTTGTTTCTCAAAGTCCACAGTCTCTCATGGTGTATCTCCCCCTCCAATTTTCCCCACCTCACTTCCCCCCATCTCCCCATGTCCTCCGTGTTATTCCTTATGCTTCACAAAAAAGTGATACCATATGATAATTGACTCTCTCTGCTTGATTTATTTCACTCAGCATAATCTCTTCCAGTCCTCTCCATGTTGATACAAAAGTTGGGTATTCATCCTTTCTGATGGAGGCTTAATACTCCATAGTGTATATGGACCATGTCTTCTTTATCCATTCATCTTGGTTCTTTCCACAGTTTGGTGATTGTGGCCATTGCTGCTATGAACATTGGGGTACAGATGGCCTTTCTTTTCATTACATCTGTAACTTTGGGGTAAATACCCAGTAGTGCATTTGCAGGGCCATAGGGAAGCTTTATTTTTAATTTCTTAAGAAATCTCCACACCCTTTTCCAAAGTGGCTACACCAATTTGCATTCCCACCAACAGTGTAAGAGGGTTCCCCTTTCTCCACATCCTTTCCAACACATGTTATTTCCTATCTTGATAATTTTGGCCATTCTCACTGGCGTAAGGTGGTATCACAATGTGGTTTTGATTTGAATTTCCCTGATGGCTAGTGATGATGAACATTTTTTCATGTGTCTGTTAGCCATTTGTATGTCTTCTTTGGAGAAGTGTCTGTTTATGTCTTCTGCCCATTTTTTTGACATGATTATCTGTTTTTACATGACTGTATTTTGAACTTGAACAAGGAGCGGAAGGAAGGACACCTCCACTTTCCACTGCCTCAAAGAAAGAAGGAGGAGGGTTTTAACCCCAGGAAATCCTTCTTGTTTTGCCAAATGATTGAAGAAAAGCTCAAGGAAATGTGCCTCTTTAACTGTCCTGGTTGATAGAAATTCATTATGCATTTGGCTTTTTTTTTTTTTTTTTTTTTTTTTTTTTTTTTATAAACCAAGATATGGCCAGAATCAGTGTAAGAGTGCTGAGATTGTAAGAAAGGGAAAAATTCTTGCTCTGCCCTCAAGATCGTCCAGCTGGCCTAAAAACTAAATTGACACGAGACAGGAGCACCTAGGTGGCTCAGTCAGCTGAGCGCCTGACTCTGGGTTTTGGCCCAGGTCATGATCTCAGGGTCATGAGATCGAGCCCCATGCTGGGGTCCAGATTCAGCATGGAGTGGGCTTGAGGATTCTCTCTCTCCCTCCTTTGATGCCCCTCTCCCCTTTCTCTCTCTCTCATGAATGAATCTGATAGATATATAGAAGACAGGACCAAAAAAATCCCAGTTTTATTACAGGCACAAGGAGGCCCAGTAATGAAATTGAGACCTAAAGGAATGACAAAGGCAGGCAGTTTGTATACATTTTAGACAAAGAGACAATAGATTTGTGAGATATTGACAGGATAAAGAAAACGGTTATTTGGGAGCCTTAATTAGTAGGGAATTCTTTTTCTTTTTTTAAAGATTTTTATTTATTTATTTGATAGAGATCTCAAGTAGGCAGAGAGGCAGGCAGAGAGAGAGGAAGGGAAGCAGGCTCCCTCCTGAGCAGAGAGCCCAACGTGGGGCATCTCAGGACCCTGAGATCATGACCTGAGCTGAAAGCAGTGGCTTTAACCCATTGAGCCACCCAAGCGCCCCAATTAGTAGGCAATTCTAAGCAGAATTTAGGCTGAGGTAGTAAATCAGAAAAAAACAAAAACAAAAATGAAGTGTGTTTCCACAGCTCTCTGGGCTTTAAAGTCCCTGTGTCTGGTGACAAGGATGTCTTTTTAGGGACATTTGGGTGGCTCCGTTGATTAAGCATCTGCCTTCTGCTCAGGTCATGACCCCAGTGTCCTGGGATGGAGTCTCTTGTAGGACTTCCTGCTCAGTGGTGAGTCGGCTTATCCTTCTCCCTGTCTCCTTGCTCGTACTCGCTCTTTCTCAAAAATAAATAAGTAAAATATTTTTTTTAAAAAAGGTTGTCTTTTTATTTCTTAGCACAGGGAGAGTATTATTAATGTAGGAGATTTGTTCCCTGTTTTCAAGGGGACAGAGGAGGGTCTATTTGTCATTGCACTGGCTGTTTCTTATGTAACTTTTATTTATTTTAAAGATTTTATGTATTTATTTGAGAGAGAGAGACCACAAGTGAAGGAGAGAGGCAGAGACAGAAACAGACTCCCCACTGAGCAGGGAGCCTAACACGGAGCTCCATCCCAGGACCCTGGGATCATGACCTGAGCCTAAGGCAGATGCTTACTCAACTGAGCCACCCAAGGGCCGGTAACTTTGGTTTTAAATAATCTGCATGCTAAAGAAGCATGTTTAAGGGCAGCCTGCCCTTGGCCCCTACAAGATTACATTGTCTCACTGCTGTCTCCAGTGGAGGAGGTGAAGATGTTTTCTTTTTCAAGAAAGCAGTTATATAAATATCAAATATTGATGTGCTATTTGGCAACATGGGATCTTTAAGCTCTGTACTCCCAATCTCTCAAATTCCTTTCATCACTGAGGTATCTTAACTGACCCACAGACCTTCCTGCAACTTCCAGAGAATCCAAGGTCACACACTGCGCCTTTGCTTAAAATAAACAGACCCAGAGACACATATTAATACACACATACCAGCCTTCGCTATTTTCAGTATTGAAACCTAAACTAAGCCTCTAGTAACAAAGGGAGTATATGTTGTAATTCAAAACTTTGAATTGACTAAGAGGTTGGCAATCACCATCCGTGCTTTATTCGGTGTTTCTTTTACTACAAGAAAGAGAGACCAAATTAAGCAGTTTTAAAGCAAAGGGAGAATAGCAACAATGAAAGATGTTAACATTTACTGGATATGTTAACCTTAAAAATAAAGCTGCTATATGTTTTACTAGCAAAAATTGTTTTACGTGGGAATAACAGAAAATTGCAATCCTGGCCACTCAAGCTATCGCAAAACCATAAGCATGTCCAACAAACAAAAGAAGAACATTATTTTATGATTAAGAAGGAGGAAGTTAAGGGCAGTTTCTTGTTATTTGTTTTTGTTTGTTTGTTTTGGCTTTTTTTTTTTTTTTTAAGTAGGCTCCACACCCAGCATGGAGCCCAGCACAGGACTTAAGATCAAGGGGCGCCTGGGTGGCTCAGTGGGTTAAGGCCTCTGCCTTCGGCTCGGGTCATGATCCCAGGGTCCTGGGATCGAGCCCCGCATCGGGCTCTCTGCTCAGCAGACAGCCTGCTTCCCTTCCTCTCTCTCTGCCTGCCTCTCTGCACACTTGTGATCTCTGTCGAATAAATAAATAAAATCTTTAAAAAAAAAAAAAAAGATCACCCTGAGATCAAGACCTGAACTGAGATCAAGAGTCCATCACTTAACTGACTGAGCTACCCAGGCATCCCAAGGAGAGGAGGGGGGCAGTTGTTTTGAACAAACATCTACTGGAGAGAAGCGAGGGTTCTGAGTGATGACCGTTTCTCATTGGAGGAGTTGCAAGAGTGGCTGATTTCTCGTAGGTAAGGCAATGTACACCATTCCTTGTTGGGGCTTGTAACTGATGATTCTTTCCTGTTGAGATTCTTCTGTAGGGCTTTGTAATTGATGATTGTTCCTGTAATTAACATTGAGTGGTCTGGCTCTGTCTCTCCCAACCTCTTTTCTAGCATTCTCACTCCACATTAGCGAAGTTTTCCTTTAACAATTTTCAGATACTTACTCTCTGATAACGGTGCTTAAAACATGCATTCACTTACTCCTCACAACTCCCTGAAGCAGGTCACAGTTATTATACCCATTTTAGAGATGAAATAGCAGAGACATGACTAGATTAATAACTTGACCAAGCTCACACAGCCAGTAAGAGGCAGAACCAGTATTTGAATTGCTTGTCTGAGGGTCCCAGAATCTCACAGGAATTTAAAGATGTGAAATTAAGTGTGACCATGCATGCTTCATGATATTTGAAAGGGATCAAGGCCATTCTTTTCTTATTTGGCACAGATTCCACACATTTACCTTGGCATATAATGTTTGCCCCAACTCCTAAGGCCACATGCATTTGTAACTCTGTACTGCATTGAATAGTGTCCTTCCAACATTCATGTCCACCCAGATGTATGAATATGACCTTCTTTGGAAATAGGATATTTGCCAATGTAATCAAATTAAAATGAGATCAGACTGGAGTAAGGTGGGTTTTAATCCAATGGCCATTTAAGAAGAGGGAAATTTATACATAAGTGTTGAGAGAGGGAAGATAGCCATGTGGGACAGAGATGTAGAGATTTGCTCCCCGGCCTTGAGCCGCAAGCCAAGAAGCATTGAGGATTGCCAACAACCAGGAGAAGCTGCAAGAATCAAGGAAATATTTGGAGGAAGCACGGCCCTGCTGATCTCTTGTTTTTGGGCTTCCAGCCCTCAAAACTATGAGACAATAAGCTTCTATGACTGTCAGGCACCCAGTTTGTAGGACTTTGCTACAGCAGCCCTAGGAAACTAATACACTAATGCAGATACACTAATATAGATGCTAGCAATCAGGATTTAATTTAGGAAGCAGAAAGGGATATGGTAGGCTAAGAATGCTCCTCAAAATGTGTCCACATCCCAATCCCTGGAACCTGTGAAAATTACCTTAGTTGGAAAAGAGATATGAAATTAAAAATCTTTACCTAAGTAGATTATCCTGGATTGTCAGGGTGGACCATCCCAAGTCCTTATAAGAGGAAGGCAGAGGGGGTTAAGATGCACACAGAAGGAAAGGTGATGTGCAGACAAGAGAGAGATGAGAGTGATGCCAGAAGCTGCTGGAAGGGGAAGATGCAGGAACAGATTCTCACCCAGACCTTGATCTTGGACTCTGATTGCTAGAACAGTGGGAGAATATGCTGTGTGGTTTCAAGCCCTGGAGTCTGTGGTAATTTGTTACAGTAGCCCCAGGACACCAGCACACTACTCAGATAGTCAAGCAGAAAGCTGTGTCTGGTCAGAAAATAGGTACTCACAAGGTCATTGGAAGGGGCATGCCGGTGGAAGAAAACAGACAGAATATGCAACAGACGATATTTAACACCCAAGAAGCAACATTCTAAATACTCTCCAACTAGCCGCTGGGACACCGCGATTCAGACGGGTCTCTAGTCTAGGCAAGTGGTAGGGACATCATGGTACATACCAGATAGATATTAGCTTCGTTGACAACTGATTTTTAACTAAGTGGCAAAGATATTATAATTTTCTAAGATCATTATTTTTACAAGGCTGTGGAAATTCTAGATCAGTTTTTTAATGTGCTTAGCCCTTGGTCTGGTGTTCTCACAGGCCAAATCTGCTCTGGCTGGAATAGGTAGTAAACACCTAGCAGATTTTATATATGCAAGAAATTTCCCTAAAGGATGGTAAGGTTGGTACAAGTTTCTCAAATTTTATCAGTTCTAAGATGCCAATAGTTGGAAGACATACCATTACTTTATGCACCACTGAGAAGGAACATAAATGCTGCCAATTTACTATGCCATGACATTTATTGTAATATATATTCCAAATGGAGAGATATTACAATAGAGACAGGTGCTTGTTCTGAAATCAGTGAACTGTAGTAACTCAGAGGACAGTGTGGAACGACCCATCGTATGACTCACCTTCCGTAGGCACGTTTTCACTAGAAATTTCAGTGATGGAAAAATCAAATGAACAGAAAAACCCCACATGATTCCATTTTAATTTCCTTTTAAGTTCTAGTTCTATGATTATCAACTTAATAGCTTATTGTGGAAAATGCCGAAAATTACAAGGAGACAATCAAAACCATGTGTATGGGCACAAGGGCACCATGGAAACTCATTTTAATGAAAGCAAGATCTGGAGGAAGAATATAATTCTCATCAAACCCACTTCCTCTCTGCCATCTCAGAGAGACTTTTCAGAATTATATAAAGATTGTTGCTACTTTCAGTTTTGCTTAATAAATTCCTCTTGACTCCTCTGGTGCAGTGTCCTGTAGATCATTCTTCAGGTTATTTTTATCTTAACGAATATCTAAGTTTATAACATATTGATAATATACACAGATGAATGAGATTTGACTGCATTGTCCTTTCTGAAAATATTTGTCAACTTGACACAATCACTTTTTGCTAGGATTATGTCAAAAACTACGTGATTTCCCTTATCTCTACCTTGCCATGGCAGTTTTATAAAAATAATCTATTTGTGAAATAAAGTGTGCATAATTTCTAACTCTGTTAGAATATGTCTGTTACCTAGTACATGCTCAGAAAATGCTAGTTAGCATTCACATTATTAACAAAAATGTAAGATTTTAATTTGGCAGTACTTTACCAAAGAGTGATGTACAAGTAAATAAAACAGGCCTGATTTGGCTTATAAATCCACTATTTATTAGCTGTGGAAACTTGTAAAGCAACTTTGAAATATGTGAAAATTCCTAAAACAGTACTTTGCACAATTGTCACTCAAATATTAGGTTCTGTTTCTTTCCTTTCTTTATTTATTCACTCTTTTTCTTCAGCAGAGGGGCCTGTTAAGCTTTATAATAAACAGAGTAAGTTGACCCTAAGCACCATAAGGGTTGGAACTTGTTCATTACTATAGATATAGTAAAGAGTATAATTGGCAAGACAAAGTAAAGTAAATGAATGAATTAATGAATGAATGAAGATTCATATGCTATTGATTTCATTCCAGGTCTATGTCACAGAAATAAATGAGTAAGTGAAGGCAGTCAGGTGTACCTATATATATTAGTTATACATTGTTTCATGGTAAATTACCCCCAAACTTAATGGCTTTCAACAGCAAACACGATTATGGCACAGTTTCCACAGGCCAGTGATTCAGATGTGCTTTAGCTGGGACCTCTGGTTCCATGTTTCTCGTGAGGTTGCAATTAAGGTGGCCTGAGCTGTGACCTCATTTGAAGGTTCCAATGTTGCAGGGTAAGGCAGTTTTGAGCCTACTCAAGTGGCTTGTTGGCAGGTCTCAATCCCTAGCCATGAGAAACTATGTACAAGACCACCTCGTGACATGGCACTTGGCTTTACCCAGGTGAATGATCTAGAAGAAAGCAAGAATTAACAAGGTGGCTTAAAACAACAGAAATATATTCTCTTACAATTCTGGAGGTTAGAAGTCCAAAATCAAGGTATTGGTGAGCTGTGTTCCCTGTGAAGATACTAGGAAAGTATCCTTCCTTGCTTCTTCTAGCTTCTGGAAGTTGCTGACACTTTTTGGCATTCCTTGGCGTATAGCCTCACTCTAACCTCTTCCTCTGTCTTTAGGTGGCCTTCTCCCTGTGCCTCTGTGTGCAAAATTCCCTCTTCTTATAAGGACATGAGTCATTGGATTAGGCGCCACCTAGTTCAGGATTAGGATAATTCATCTTAGCTTGATTGCACCTACAAGACCCTATTTTAAAATAGGGTTACAATCTATAGGTGGCAGGACTTAGTACCTCAATATATATTTTGGGGAGACAAAGTAAGTCCATAATAGAGAATAACAGGGTAATTTGGCACATGAAAACCTACTGGGGCCTTTCTTAAATTACCTATAGATGTCAAATTCTAGAAAGAACTTCCTTAATAATCAATGTATTCTCTTTTCTTTATAAATCTATCTCCTGTGAAAGAAACCAAGGGATACAGTAGGGATGCTGATAAGAAGCAAAAATGTCATTGCAGACATGCTTTCCCCTGTTTGTCAGTCACAATGAGCAGAAAACAGATCCTTGGTTTCTTCTACCTCAGTTGGAGCTGCAGAGACCAACAAAACAATTTCTGACACACTCTCAACTCTTACTTATGAGTAAGAGTAACAATGAGATGGTCATAGATCTCCATAATAAGGAAGCAAACAGAGCAAGTGTATTGTGCCTATGAGGAGATGCAGCAAGTCAAAGGAGGGGAACATTACAAAGATTCACAGTAAATAAGTCCCTCTGAAATAGATTCACTCTAAGAAACAGGAGAAGAATTAGAAAATTGTTGAGTAGTCCTCCCACCAAGATTATTACGGAGCATTCATTTTGAAAAGAAAAATATCTGAGGCCAGAGAAATACAAATGAAAATTTGAAAAAAAAGGAATTCTGCATTAAAAATATTGTGAAATTACTTTATCTGGGACATTTTGATGATTTAAGGGATTTAAAGGAAATTAAAGAAAAAAAAAAAGGAGAGAAAAGGTGGCAGATGTATTGATCCTGGAAATAGAGATAATGTTTTATAGGACTGCCAAATTAATAAAAGAGCCTTTTTGTAATAAAGTGCAGGGTACAACAGCTCACAAAGTATCATTTAAAATAAATGAATTGGTAACAATTTTCAATCTAATACAAAAAAGAAAAAAATCATGGATATTCAATTATGCTTAAACTGGCCAGCCTTAGACCTTCTTTCTTCATTACCAAATAGTGTCTATTTCAATATTTCCAAGTTGTTATTCATAGCAAATGAATGTGAAAACTAGAATTCCCTTTTGGAGGTTGCATGAAGCATGACCCCTCCTGGACCCTTCCTGGAAAAATGTATATTTTACCCAACTGAAATAATTATCAGCTAATTCAAGAATGGAAAAATATAGTAGAAAAAAATTCAGCAGGTACAATGAAACCAGTTATATAAAGAGTGAATTATAAATATGCATTGTTAGAGTATTGTGCAAATAAGGGTGCCTAGCTCACCCTTATTTGGGTGGCTCAGTCAGTTAAGTGTCTGCCTTCGGCTCAGGTCATGATCCCAGTGTCCTGCGATCAACCCCCTCATTGGGCTCCTTCTCAGAGGAAAGCCTGCTTTTCCCTTCTATTCCCTTCTACCCGCCGCTCCACCTGTTATGCTCTCTCTCTCTGCCAAATAAATAAATAAAAATCTTTAAATTAAAAGAGAGAATATTGTGCAAATAAAAAACATTTTTTGGAAGATGGTATATAATTCAATGTCAATAGTCATGCCATATGTTAAAGGTTTATAATGGGTTAAAAAACTTTTAATTACCAAATCTCATGCACAATAACAATTTGGACCCTAAATCCAAAGTGACAGCAACAAGACAAGAGAACTCTCAAGGATTATGGAAGAGGAAATGGGGGAAGCAGGCTAAACTTGAACTCATACAGATGGTGAAGACAATAGATAGTTTTTCTTTCCTTGCTATTGTCAATTAGGGAAAAAAAGATACAATTTCCTGAATTTATAGTAGTAACTAAACACAGTTGGACTCATGCATTCCAAGTCATTATGTAAGAAAAACGAGCTAAGAATAACAGTTTTGAAGAAACCAGAAATAAACAAACAAGAGCCATTTAATGGGTCCATCCTCTATGTCGATGTCCATCCATTTTTCTGACTGTCCCACATGCACCAGTCCAGAAGCAAGCACACGTCCTAGAAACAACACCAATGGGATATTAAGAGAATCATGTCCATTACTCTTTTCCCTCAGAGGTATCTGGCTGCTGCTAAGATGCTTTACTCTCAGATTTCTCCATAGTTTTTACCTCTGGTCCAGCCTAGAGCTCCCAAGTTGTAAAAGATTAATTTTCATTAAATTAGATTCATCTTCAACATGGTTGAGAACCACCTCTGGCTAGGTAACCTGTCTGAATGGGAAGAAAATATTGAGCTATCGCAAGCAATTAAAAAATCCATTCCTAAAACCCCAACAGTGCAAAATCAAGGAGTCAAGCAAATGGAATCGAATGACTGCCAAACAGTTAGCACAAGTTACATGGAATTTTGAGTAGTGAACTAATTTATTTCTGGATGAAAGTACACTTCAGTCATCTCTAAATAACTGAAAAGTCTAAACAATGTTGGAGACTTCATAATTCTCCAGTGTCCAGAAACGTTCATATTAAGGATTCCAAAATGTTTATGCTATGTAGTAAAATATGATACTTTAGTTTATTGTCAGGGGAAGTGAAGAATAGATAGCTATTATTTCTGGGGTCAAACATCATCTCTGAATGAAGTTTGGTTATTATTTTTATCTTTATCCACCAGTAGGGTGGAAACTTACAACCATGGAAGTTCTCTTGATAGTTCTCTTGTCTCACTGCCATCACCTAGGATGATGGGGGTCCAAATTGTTATTGTGCATGAGATTGGGTAATTAAAAAATTTTAACCCATTATAAACCTTTAGGATTTATGGATGATACACATTTTTCAGGACATATAGAAGATATTTATGAGAATTTATACTCTCTTTCTCTTTGTTATTATTTGTTTGTTTATTGTATCCTGTCTTCTTCAACCTCTGAGGATAATTCTAGAAGACTGAATAGGGGTGACAAGGTGGAGAGTTGATCTCTTGGGTTGAGTCCATGGAAACATAGGGATGCAACTTGAGTCACAAAGTGCATATTTTTTCTCTGGACTCAAAAGTCTACCATTTCTGTTCTTATCATGAGCTGAGATCTGGGGTGTCCCTCAGATCTGAAATAGGAACTCAGTTGGAGCCCCAGAAAGGATAGAGCTTTGAAATAAGAAGAAATGGGTATCAAAACTACTGTGAAAGTTGATTAAAACAGTCAGAATTCCAGGATACCACAGAGACGGTAGTGAAATAAAAACCTAAGCTACAATTTATGAAGGCTGGAGGAAGCTAAGACCCACCTATAGTGAAGCTGCATTGGAATAAAAGCACGCCAAGGTAAGACAAGTGAAGGGTTCCAGAGGTAAGGGCCATTTGGACATCAAGGAATAATTGCCAAGTCAGTTCAGGGAGTTCTAAAGACAAAAGAAGCTCAGTTCGAGGACCAGACGGATGTCATGGTGACTTACTCCTTCTGAATCTCCAGCATTTGGTGTGGTTTTTAACATAGAGTGTGTGCTCATTGTGTCACCAGCTAGACCCCAAGACCTGACTTTTACTGCCCACCTGCTTTTATTCAGGAACCCTTGTCTTACATTTGTCCTTGAGCTCTTCTTTCTGACTTACCTCTTAACTCTGGCAAATGAAACCCTGAAACCACCTCTCAGGTGATGGACTACGCTGACAAGATCTCCCATCATCCCATTGAGCTAAACCCAAGACCCATGCCTGCACACATGGACATTGGAGTGACCCCTGGACTGACTGGCAACCAACTTCAGGTCATTATAATACTAAAATCTCTGCCCAGGAGGAGCCCCAGCCTCATTTATAAAACATACGATGTATGTATAGGTGTGTTTCCTTAAGGAGGATGTATAACCTAATGCCTGCTTCTGATGATGAAAAGGCTTTGTTACCTATTCATCCTGGGGTGCCTGGGTGGCTCAGTTGTTAAGCATCTGCCTTAAGCTCAGGTCATGATCCCAGGGTCCTGGGATTGAGCCCTGCATCGTGCTCCCTTCTCTGTCGGAAGCCTGCTTCTCCCTCTCCCATTCCCCCCGTCTGTGTTCCCTCTCTCACTGTCTCTATCTCTCTGTCAAATGAATAAATAAAATCTTTTAAAAATATATTCACCCTAGCCCTAAACAAAAAGTACCCATTCATCTGCTCTCAGGGAGTCACAGCTTTGAGGTCATTCCCAGGGACCTCCTTATTTGCTGCAAAAGAAGTTTTCTCTGTGAGACAACCCACCCGCTGTAGTTTTTGTGACTCACCAAAGAGTGAAGTCATGGTGATTCTGCTACAATCACTAGTTTGTAAATGAATCCAAGATTCATATATCTTCTGTATTGGTGGTGTTGTTTGGCAAGGGAGGGGGGGCCCAAGAAAGAGAGGATTAGATTAAGATCATATCTCAGAGATAAGCTAATTAGTATCTTGCCACTAGTAAGTGCCATTAGTAAGTGCATCCACAGCAGATAGGGTTTGTCAGGTTTCTCACACACATCTTAGAAATTGCCCATACCACACCACATTGTCTAAGGGAGCTTTGAGAGCACTCACCTTAGGAAAGATGTCTCTGAAGACAATTATCATACGATCTCCCTGATATGAGGAAGTTGAGAGGCAACGTGGAGAGTTTGGGGGGTAGGGAAGGAATAAATGAAACAAGATGGAATCGGGAGGGAGACAAACCATAAGAGACTCTTAATCTCACAAAACATACTGGGGGTTGCCGGGGGTAGGGGGGTAGGGAGAGTGTGGTTGGGTTATGGACATTGGGGAAGGTATGTGCTATGATGAGTGCTGTGAAGTGTAAACCTGGTGATTCACAGACCTGTACTAATAATACATTATATGTTAATAAAAATTTTTTTAAAAATTGAAATATGAAAAAAAAAGAAAAAGAAAAGACGTCTCTGGTACTATGTCAAGTTTCTACAATTATCTCAGTTTGACTTACCCCAGGATATTATCTTGTGTTAAATTAAAAAAGAAAAACATTTCTGAGACTTAAAATGTTTGCGTCAGAGAGAACTAGTTGGAAAAACCTGGAGAGTCTCCTCTTCTAAGCTGCAGGCACAAACTTGGACTTGAAGAACCCATGAGGGAAAGTAAAGGATGAGAGTGAAGAAAGAGAAGCAAGTAGGTCAAAACCTCAGGGCTTTGAAGAAAAAGCAGTGAACTAGCAAAGAGACCCAAAGAAGATGCATACTGAAGCTTTACCTGCAGGAGGTCTGGCTTCCTCAGAAAACAGGCAAATGTGCTTTCACCTTCTTTCTCATGATTGGTTTGAAGACAATAAATGAGAGGGTAATTTGTCTGATTTTTGCCATTATGATGATAATAATTGGAATTATAACTCTAATGCAGAAATATCCTTAGTGATGTATATTTTGAAACCCCTCATGCTTTATTTTCTTCATATATAACAGAAGTATATGCCTCATGAGAAGCAAGGGACACTCAACAACAAAAAAATAAATAATCTGATTAAAAACTGGGTAAAGACTTATTCAAGTCCATCTTTAGCATTGTTCCAAAGACGATGGTAACAAGCGCATGAAAAGAAACTTAACATCAGTAATACTTAAGGAAATATAAATCAAAACCACAGAGAGATATCACCTCACACCATTAGGATGGCTACTATATTGAGAAGAAAAGAAAGAAAGGAAGGATTCCTGAAGATATGGAGAAATTGGAATCCTTATGCACTGTTGGTGGGAATGTACACTGGTACAACCACTATGGAAAACAATATGACATGTCCTTAAAAAATTAAAAATAGAACCACCATATTATCCAGTAATCCTGCTTCTGGGTATATATCCAAATAAATTAAAAATAGGGTCTTAAAGAGATATGTGCATACCCTTGTTCATGGGAACACTATTCACAATGGCCAAGAGTGGAATCAATCCAGGGGTCTGTCAATGGATGACTAGATAAACAATATGTAGTATATACATAGAATAGAATGTTGGACTTAGAAAGGAATGGAATCCTGACACTTGCTAAAACATAGATAGACCTTAAGGACATAGCATAATATGAAATTAGCCAGGCACAAAAAGATAAATACTATATGATTCCATATATATATGTTATCAAGAGTAGTCAAATTCATAGACACAGAAAATAGAATGGTGGTTGTCAGGGGCTGGGAGAAAAGGGGAATGGGGAGTAGTTGATGGGTATAAAGTTTCAGTTTTGCAAGATGGAAACTTCTGGAGATTGGTTGAATAATACTATGATTATACTTAACACTAATGAACTGTACACTTAAAAATAATAGTTAAATGATAAACTTTATCATTTTTTTAATTTTATTTATTTTTTTAATTTTATTTATTTTTTAAATTTATGTATTTAATTTATGTATTTTTTTAATTTTATCTATTTATTTGACAGAGAGGCAGGCAGAGAGAGAGAGAGGAAAGCAGGCTCCCCGCTGAGCAGAGAGCCCGAATCGGGGCTCAATCCCAGGACCCCGGGATCATGACCCGAGCCGAAGTGTCATGAAAGAAGAAAGTGAGGGGTACCTGGGTGGCTCAGTTGGTTAAGCATCTGACACTTGATATCAACTCAGGTCTGGATCTCAGAGTTGTGAGTTCAGGCCCCACATTGGACTCCATACTGGGCATGGAACCTACAAAAAGAAGGAGGAGGAGGAGAAGGGGGGAGGGGGAGGAGGAGAGGGGGAGGGGGGAGGGGGGAGGGGGAGGACTGAAGAAGAAATTGGTGATTTAAGCTTATTCCAAATAAATATACATCTGAGAAATGATAACTGGTGACTCCTGGTGACAGTAGATGGCATCCATCTGAGTATACCCTGCTTGGTATTTAGAACCACTGGACCAGCTATTCTCATGCTAAACTCATCAGCAGATGTCAAACATCCAATGGAGATCCTGAATGATTGCTCTGAGTATGTGGCATGTCAATAAAGAGTAAAAAGACATTACCAAGAATAATGAGATAAAGATATTCAGGGGTCGGCATGCAAATCATAGATTCATCTTTTTGTTAGAAACCCCAGATCAGTATCTGGTAACTTTAAAGTTCTCCT
Source organism: Taxidea taxus jeffersonii (assembly GCA_003697995.1). Classification (NCBI taxonomy): domain Eukaryota; kingdom Metazoa; phylum Chordata; class Mammalia; order Carnivora; family Mustelidae; genus Taxidea; species Taxidea taxus. Next base: position 25,819 of record ML111247.1, read on the forward strand.
CTTGATTTGAAGACAAACTTTAGCTTCTAAGACATGAGGTGGGCTGGAGGTGGATGTTTATTTGGAGATGCAGGTCCCCACTAGATCTGGCCTACACATGAGAATGACAGAATTTGCTATCTGAAGAATTCCCAGTTCGAGATAAGGAAGATTTCCAGAGTCCAGGAGGACTTCAATGGCTAACACAAAATATTTCACCTTAAGGCATCTAGACAGATTTGTATTTGTTCCTGAGAGCTGTCTATGTTGCCCATCTTGTAGGGTCCAGATCATGGAGTCTTTCCTGACTGATTTCACTTACACTGATCTTGTTTTACCTGTGACCATGACTATCATGGTTGGACATGGAGGAGCTACTTCACTTGGAAAGTTGAGCCTGCCCAGTAGGCCAGGGGAGATGCTGAGGGACATTTTCATCTGCATGCCCACCTGCAGGGTCAGTCGGGAGGAATGATCTGGGATCCTTCGGCTTGATAAATCTGACCAGGACAATGCTGGCAGGCAGGAGCTGGAGGGAGGCCCACAGTCATAGAGGCCATCAAATCGAGATAAAAACAGGAGCAGATCCAGGCAGACCATGAGAATTAAGCAGTCAAACCAAAAATAGCAGTCTCCTTCATAGTGCTAGGCTTCAGTTCATGTTCAGGGAAGGAGGCATAGAGAAAGGATTGCTATAGGATTGCCAAGCCCATTACTAAGGCCACCAAGATAGGGAAGCCGGCACAGGGGAGACACATCTCTGAGAATCAGGAGGACATCCAGGTTGTGAGACTTAAATACAAAGTCAGATTTGGAAGTCTGACAAAGTTCACCTATGGATTGATCCTTAGAGTTGGAAAAAAAGATTGATTAGGTGGTCAAGTTGTCAGGCCTTCTAGTTCCTGTCCTTCTTGGATTCCCCATTGACCTACAGTCATTGAGGTGTATTGTTCCAAGGGGGGACATTTACTCATTTTCTAATTTTTTGTTTCTTTGATTAGGGAGTAATCTCTAATCAGAGACTGTAACTTAGCCTTCAAATAATGAGCACCTACTAGGAGCCCGATAAATATTTCTTCTTTCATTAATATTGAATCATGGCTAAATGCCTGCCCAACACAATACACATAAAGCAAATTCCTTTTTTGTGTGGTCTCTATTCCTCTCAAAACTTACCTGTGAAATCAAACTCTAAAGCAGAGGATTGTGGATCTTCCACAATGCGAAATAAGAGTAGAAAAGAATCCTGTATTGCGTAAGATGTTGTCTCTCTCTCAACATTAGAAGCGATTTCATTTCATCTTTGGGAAAGCATTAAAGCAATTGTATTGAACTAGGAAAGCCTATTTTTTCTTAGTGTACAGCTTCCATTCTGGGGGAAATCACTGTTTGCACACAGCTGCGTTTGACATGTATACACATATACATGTGAATGTGCGCTCACTGAGCCAGCAGAACAGGAAGAAATAAAAAAGATTCCACATCCTAGACATTCTTGCCTTGTCAGCTGTTCAGGACTATTAACGGCAACCCCCACAGCGACAAGTGTGGGGGCAGGCATCTGCTTCCCAGACAGTGCTACTTGGAGCTGGGAGCAAAATGCCTCCGAGGCAGACAGAAGCCCATTTCCCAGCCAAGCAAAATCATCATCTGCAGAGCAGGTTTGGCAACAGCTGCAACAGGAAAGACAGGAGCCAGGCAGGCGCAGTCCTGGGAGCTGGGTGCCTGGGTGCTGATGGAAACCCTCAGGTGTCCCGCTCGTGACAGCGTCCTCCTGAAAGCACAGCCAGTTTGACTTGCCAAGGTTTGCCATCACTCTTCGTCAACGAGATTCTAAGAATTGTCCAGTGGAGCGCTTTTAAGACACAACTAATTTAAAGCAATATACTTAGGAATATAGTCCCTAAATATAAAATATTAAGAGAAAATTTATGAATAGGGAAAGGCTATTAAGTAGGTAGCTTTGCAGACAAAGCAAGAGAGAAAAGCCAAATGCACCTCTGTTGGCTACTTGGATCGTCCAAGCACAGACATCCCCTCTCAGCTGTGACTTCCACTCTGCTGGAACAGAGAGGAGATAAAGTTTATTTTTGACCCTGCTGCTGTCCCCAGACTTCTGGGGGACCTTGTACAAACGACTTTGGGCTCCCAGTCCACTCTCTCTCTCCAAAGCTGTGAACTTTGGTGAACCTGCCCATTCCAGGCACTTGGGGACCAGAGTGATCAGTGTAGGGAAGAGAAATGCTAGAGGGTGGAAGGGGCAGGTGTCAGAGATCCAAAGAGGTGTAGGAAACCCAGCCCGGGGTGGGGGTGGGGCAGGGGTTAGTTTTGGTGTTAGTTTTGTTAAGGGTGAGGAGCTTTGTCTCCCTCCCTTGGTGTTCATTTTCCTTTCACATGTTTTGTTTTGTTTTGTTTTTCTAGTTCCTTGGTAGATGGCCCTTGGCCCACACTTATCTTTTCAAATGCTTGAGTCTTGCTTGAATGCGTGAAAGGTTAGCATCTTCACTTTCCCACTGATGACTTATTCAAGTTATTTAAAGAGGCTCCATGTGGACCTGGACATTGAAAGAAGGGTACATGGAAAAGGAGAAAGGAGCTCAAGTGAGAACAACATAGGGTTTGGAATAAATAGTTCAGTCTGCGGTTGGAGCCATTTCCTGAGCGCAATAAGTGATTTAAGAAATCAATATAAGGGGCACCTGTGTGGCTCAGTGGGTTAGGCCTCTGCCTTCAGCTCAGGTCGGATCCCAGGGTCCTGGGATAGAGCCCCGTGTTGGGCTCTCTGCTCAGCAGCGAACCTGCTTCCCCCTCTCTCTCTGCCTGCTTCTCTGCCTACTTGTGACCTCTGTCTGTCAAATAAATAAATAAAATCTTTAAAAAATAAGAAATCAATATAATATTTGGTTTCTTTCTGTAAAAAATTGTTTAGGAAGGTTTATTTCTATTTATCACTTATTTTTAAAGCTCAATGTGACCACGTGGAAAAGCAAAAATCTGAGCCAATGATTGAGCTGTTTAAAATTACGCACCAAGATCTACAGCTGTAGTCACAATGTACATCAATTGTTTTGGGTTCTTCACCTGTTGATTTATTTTGACAGCATACTAATAACCCATGGCAGGTACTGAGAGGTCCCTAAGTTTAGAAGCTGACCAGATGTTGAAACACATACCCACTATTAATAACCCCGCTTCATTGTTGGTGATTTAGTAGTGATATGGTACAGCATTTCCTCTTGTATTACCTTGTTGGGTTTTTTTGTTTGTTTGTTTTTAAGATTTCTTTATTAGAGAGAGAGAGGGAAAGGAAGAGCAGGAGGAGCAGAAGGAGAGGAAGAGTCTCAAGCAGACTGTGCTGGGTGCGAGCCCACTGTGGGACTCCATCCCATGACCCTGAGATCATGAAATGAGCAGAAATTAAGAATCAGATGCTGAACTGACTATGCCACCCAGGAGACCCTCTATTACCTTGATGATTGGAATTCACACCCAAAGGGCCACAGCAACTGAGATGCTTGTTAAAAGCAGATTCCTGGGCTCCACCTCCTATTCCCAAAGCTCTGAGGGACACTATTAACTTCACTGCAATGCTGTCTTCTCTCAGGGTAAGAGCAGCTTGAACCACACCCACCTTCAGAAACAACCATCCTAAACTGGGGACCTCATTGTATTGATCTGGATGTCACAATGAAGCAAATCACCTAGTTAGGTATATGGCTAGCAAAGCAGAATCTACAGCCAGTATGGAATCTACTAATTAGAGATTATCTCTGAAATATTTATAACAGCAATTTTAATCTAGTGATTCTTCCTCTTTATTTGTAGCTGCTATGTTTGTACACATGATGGCTAAGATGTTGGAAGACCTAAAAATCCCAGAGGGCACCATTTGGGCTATTATAATTGGCTGCTCTTTGGTCATCTAGGGATGTCTTTAACCCAGCACTGTGGATGAGATATAATTCCTTTGGAAATATCTGTGTTGTTTTCATTTTTTCTGTGGTTAGAGAAGAGAAGGAGCTTATAGAGAATCAATAATTGACTCTAATTAATTTAGACTCCTGGGTTTGTCTTTACAATCCATCTCTTCATTCAGTCCAACTCTCCTTTACAAGATTCTTCCAAATGGAAGGAATAGTCAGTACGGTTGTCCTCCAGCCCTTCCCTGGACGGACACCACCAGAACTTCTTCATGCTTTTTCCAACACTAAAAAACTCTCTCCCCTGCTTATGCAAATCACACCCATAACTGTTCTACCCTACAGCAAATACTGTTCTCTTTCCAGTTTGCCGAATTTATCATGTATAGCCTCTACTGTCTTGTTGGCATTTAATCATATTTTCATTCATTACATCCCTTGCATTGCTATTTAACTTTTTAACATTCTGTAAACTCTGACTGCAGTACTCATATGTTCTATTTCTTTGTTTCCCCCCCAGGCTATCATGCAGCATGCAAGGTATATTGGAGTATGTAGAGTGAGATGCCTATTTACTGTTTTAGCTCAGCAAATTATATTTCAATGCTGGAAGACTGGAAGCATTTAAACAGACTATTTATTTTTGGAAATCAATAGGATTGCATAAAATATTTTTTAAAAAGATAAGCAGATTCTTGAATATTCTTAGAAACTGGAAATGTTCAGTTTCTTAAAGTGTGAACAACATGTTTTTCTCTTGTCCTTTTACATATTTTGTAAACATATATGCATATGGTAGAGGACTGCTCCTCAGGAAGAAGGTTCTCTTCCTCCATAGGATAACACCTGGCTTTTAAAAATGAATAAACAGGGGCGCCTGGGTGGCTCAGTGGGTTAAGCCTCTGCCTTTGGCTCAGGTCAGGATCTCAGGGTCCTGGGATGGAGCCCTGCATCAGTCTCTCTGCTCAGTGGGGAGCCTGCTTCCCCTCCTCTCTCTCTCTGCCTGCCTCTCTGCTTACTTGTGACCTCTCTCTGTCAAAAAATAAATAAATAAAATATTTTTAAAAATGAATAAACATTCAAAAATACTTCTCTCCTTAAAGGGAAGCAGCTGTCTGCACTTAGAGACCTGTCTCCTACTCCACAGCACCCAAAGGTTCATTTTTAGTGATCATCCCATCTACGTCACAGTGTCCTTTTCTTTCACTCTGTCCTGTTTTCCATCTATGGATTGTCTTTGTTTGAGAATTTCCTGTACTCATACCTGATTTTGAGATCTTCTTTAGTTATTTAGCTTCTGCTAATAACAAGGAACTCTTCTTTGTTCCCCAGTTTTATTTAATCTCTTTACCAAATTGTACCTTGTATTTAATTTATTTTTATGTTTTTAGGAGAAAAAAAGATGAAAAACTTAGTTTATCAGTCTACAAAAAGAGGAATGAGGACATATCTACTGCCTCTTCAGGTTCACCATGAAGATCCAGAAGATCTTAAAGTCCTGAATTTCTTCTTTTTTTTTAGCAACCATATTTATCTATAACCAAGCATAATACATGACTTCTGAGTTTTTTTTTCTAATCTATTTGTTCATATCAAAACCTTATCAGAGTATGGACTGAAATAACTTCCATTAATGTAATAGAACAAAGTTACATAGATAAGAACTATTCCACAAAATCCAAGCTGAGTTGTGTCCAGATGTATGGATGTGGTCAACAGAGAAGTTTGTGCTAGAAAGCACAATTAAGGGGTAACAGTACCCAGTGGATGAAACAAATGACAACATAATAAATAATAAATAAGGATTTAAATGAAATACACAAAACCTTTAAACTAAGATTAAGTCTGTAGCTGTGAAATTGTTATTGAGACAAATTGTGTAGGTAGGATTATGAGGTAATCCATATTTAAGTTGACTTTGTTGACAGGGGTAATGTGATGTTTCTTTCTCAGCTTAACACTTAAGGGTTAATTAAACATCATCGGGGGTGCCTAGGTGGCTTATTTAGTTAAGCATCTGACTCTTTTTTTTTTATGTTCAGTTAGCCACTGTACAGTACATAAATAGTTTTTGATGTAGTGTTCGCTGACTCATTAGTTAAGTATAACACCCAGTGCTCATCACAGCATGTGCCCTCCTCGATACCCATCACCCTGTTACCCAACTCTTGATCTCAGCTCAGGTTTTGATCTCAGGATCATGAGCTGCTGTCCATGTTGGGTGTGGAGCCTACATCAAATAAATAAAATAAAATAAGTCATTGAATGAAAGTGGTCAAAAAGTAGAAACTTCCAATTATAACATAAATAAGCACCAGGAACGTAATATACCACATGATAACTGTCACTGACACTGCTCTATGTTATATTTAAATGACAGTTGAACATGAAAAATTGTTCATCATCACTGGCCATCAGGGAGATTAAAATCAAAACCACATTGAGATAATACCTCACACCAGTTAGAATGGCCAAAATTAGCAAGACAGGAAACAACGCCTGTTGAAGAGGATGTGGAGAAAGGGGAACCCTCTTACACTGTTGGTGGGAATGCAAATTGGTGCAACCACTTTGGAAAACAGTGTGGAGATTCCTTAAGAAATTAAAAATAGAACTTCCCTATGACCCTGTAATAGCATTACTGGGTATTTACCCCAAAGATACAGATATAGTGAAAAGAAGGGCCATCTGTACCCCAATTATTCATAGCAGCAATGGCCACGGTCACCAACCTGTGGAAAGAACCAAGATGCCCTTCAACGGACGAATGGATAAGGAAGATGTGGTCCATATACACTATGGAGTATTATGCCTCCATCAGAAAGGATGAATACCCAACTTTTGTATCAACATGGACGGGACTGGAAGAGATTATGTTGAGTGAAATAAGTCAAGCAGAGAGATTCAATTATCATATGGTTTCGCTTATTTGTGGAGCATAACAAATAACACAGAGGACATGGGGAGATGGAGAGGAGAAAAGAGTTGAGGGAAATTGGAAGGGGAGTTGAACCACGAGAGACTATGGACTCTGAAAAACATTCTGAGGGTTTTGAAGGGGCGGGGGATGGGAGGTTGGGGGAGTCAGGTGGTGGGTTTTATGGAGGGCACGTATTGCGTGGAGCACTGGGTGCGGTGCACAAACAATGAATTCTGTTATACTGAAAAGAAATTAAATAAATTTTAAAAAATTAAAAAAAAAAAAGAATAGTTCCTAGAATTGAATGAAATAAAGGTCACTTAGAATAATATCTATGAGCAAGCCCTCAAAAAATATTTTTAAAAATCTTATTCTGGGGGTACCTTGGTGTCACAGTCAGTTAAGTGGCTGACTCTTGATTTCAGCTCAAAGTATGATCCCAAACACCAGGAAGAGAGCCCCGAGCCAGGCTCCACACTCAGCGGGAGTCTGCTGGATGATTCGCTCTCTCCCTCTTCCCCTCTGCTCTCTAGCATATGCATGAGCATCCACTCTCTTTCTGTCTCTACAATAAAAGAATATGTCTTTTAAAAAATGATAGTTGAGAGAGTAAGTAGATCTACGAGTTCTCATCACAAGGGAAAAAAGCATTTTTTTTTGTATCTATCTGAGAGGCCTCCATCTTAATACCTCCACCATATTGGAGGTTAGGTTTCAGCATATGAAACCTAAGGGAACCCAAGAGTTCATTCTAGAGCAACCTACAAGCTGAGAGGAAAGAGGAAGTAGAAGGAGGATAGAGGAGGAAAACAGAGAGGAGGAAGCTTAGTTCTGATCCTTGGGGGTAAGTGAGTGTGGAGCCTGGGATCATGAGTAAAAGAAGAAGGGAAAGAGTATACATGGCTGGACAGGAAGAAGAGTGAGGAGAGCTGGAGACAAAGTGGACTTGAAGACCACATAGCTCAGGCAACACTGTTCCCAGTCAAGAGTAGCCTTTGCTCACTGAGCTAGAGAAGAACAAGGCAATTTTTGGAAATATAATGAAGGGACAAGCACTCTCTACTTATTTTAGCTTGCTCCTTTGTACCTCAGATGTCTTGAGAACTTAAGGCTGACCATACAAACAAGTAAGTCTATAAAAGAAGATGGTGTGGTGCATCAATAATGAATGCTGGAACACTAAATAGAAATTAAAATAAAATGGAAAAAATTGTGTCTTAAGCACTATATCAATTTATCTATCTATGTAAATTGCAACACATTAAGTAATAAAAGCAATATTAGATCTTTTACATATTTAAAATTCCCAAAGCTGACAATCATCTATCTCCTAGATCATCTCCATGACCTTGAATTCAATTAACGTGAATGGCAAGCTGGCTTCTGTGTTGTTGGGTCACCGGACTAATGCAGAAATGCTGGTTTGATTCCAACAAGGTACCTCATAACGCTCAAAGAAGTTTGTGTGAGTTGAGCTCAGCCTGAAAGTGGCTGGTAAAAAAGTGAGATTTCCTTCTGAAGATTTTGCACAGCAAATACAAAGCCAAGCTTGATAAACAAATAAGAGTCCCAAAGTGTAAAGAACTTTCTGAAAAATTTTGGTTCCCATTCCATGCTTCATATGCTTGCCTTCAAGTTAGAAGCTATAGCAGAGTTTAAAGACTTCATGTCTTTAGATGTGGAGTTCTTTATTTAACACTGAATTCCATCTCTTATACTCATAAGTAAATATGTTAATAAAATTCTTGTCACTACTTCCAAAGTTTATAAGAAGTGAGCTTGCAGATGGCTACTTAGTGAAGTTCAGCAAAGACAGAATAGAACTTATTGAAAAAATGAAGAGGAAAGCAATCACTCCCCTTTTTTTTCTCATGCACCAGATCCCAGATAGGACTTAGGAAGAGCTGAAGCAGATGCCCTTTGAGTTTTCAAATTCAGCAAAGTTGGGATGGACGTTGTTTTCTCTCCTCTATTATTTCTGGTATGTCAGTTTCCTCATAATTTTTGGTCAGGTATTATAGTCAGGTGACCATTAAATCTCATTTCCTTTTTCTCCAACTATTCCTTAGACACCAGTGACTAGTCGAGTGGTCTCCAAAATGGGGTGCATGATCTCCTAAGTGGGGAAGCATAAGATGATCCCTTGCGGGGGGAGTACTGAGCATTATATCTTTACCTACAAAAACTGACATAGGAACACAGTGACAGGTATGAGTTTTATCTTCTACATGCCCAATTTTTAAACTTCATACTTCTTCCTTTTTTAAGAATCAAAAAATTCTTAAATCATTTGCTGTCTTAAACGATTGCTGTCTCTGTATGTACACAATTTTTCTAGTATATGGGGATTGGATTAGGGCACGTGATTTAGTCACGTGTACCTCAGGAATTAGAGTTAAAATGTTTCTTCTGCATAGCTTTTTAAACATTAGGCTTATGTCTATTTTGTAATGAAAGGGTTGTTAAAGGAATTTCTGGCATGAAGAAGCAGATAACAGAAGAGTGCAGGGGAAAATTTCGGTCAGATCTTGAAGTTCTCAACCTGTCATTGTGAAGCAGTTAGGCCTGAATCGGCCTGAATACATATTTCTCCTCCTCATCCTACTCAAGAGAAAGGAAACTGAGCTGTGTCTGTGAGGAATTATCGGAACCATAAAGTGGAAAATCCCCACATGTATGATCCTGCATTTCCAATTCTAGAAATCTACTTTAAGGAAATAATTGGAAAATGAGGCAAGTATTCACATATACATATGCTTATAGAAAAATCTATTAAAGACAAAAAGGACAAAAAACGTAAACACCCCCAAATAGGGTATTGATCATATTCATGCTGATATATCTGTTCAGTGGATACATAGAATATGGTGCAGCCTTTAACACTGATGCTGTGTAAAAAAAAAAAAAATTAAAGCATAGAAAATTACTCTTGATATGGAGTTCAGTTAAGAACTAATGATCACAGAGCACCTGGGTGGCTCAGTTGTTAAGCGTTTGCCTTCGGCTCAGGTCATGGTTCTGGGGTGGAGCTCTGCATCCGGCTCCCTGATCAGCGGGAAGCCTGCTTCTCCCTCTCCCACTCCCCCTGCTTGTGTTCCTTCTCTTGCTGTCTCTTTCTCTCTCTCTCTCTGTCAAATAAATAAATTAATTAATAAAATCAAAAAAAAAGAAAAAAAGAACTAATGATCAAAACGATTTATCCTGACAGTGATATTTAGAGATGTAGAGAGAATAATTATAAAGACTTGGACAAAAATCCACCCAATTCATCAGCTGTCATAATCTTCGGGTGGCAGGGTCATGTGTACATTCAATGTATATGTTGTATATGTGAAGATTTTATTTTTTATAATGAGTGTGCCCTGCATTTACAATCAGTAAAAGAAATACAAAACAATTAAAAATGAGAGAAAATGATGAGCCAAGCTGGCAGTAAGCCACAGGGCTGCTGCTTCCTCTGGTGAGTTGAGGTTACAATGTTACTTTCGTTCCCCCTTCCCCTCATCTTCCTAGCCACCCAGTGGCTGCTGCCTCCTTTAAATAAATAAATAAATAAATAAATAAATAAGATTTCATTTATTTATTTGACAGACAGAGTTCACAAGTAGGCAGAGAAGGAGGCAGAGAGAGAGGGGGAAGCAGACTCCCCACTGAACAGAGAGCCTGATGTGGAGTTCCATCCCAGGACCCTGGGATCATGACCTGAGCCTAAGGCAGAGGCTTAAGGCACTGAGCCACTCAGGTGCCCCTGCTTCCTCCTTTTAGAAAAGATAGACGTTTCTCTGTGAGGAAGTGTGGCCTTTTCCAGATGCATACCTACCTTTTGCAACTTTTCAGAAAACCTTCTCAAAGCCACAGAAATAACCTCTAAGCACCACGGAGTAGGAAGATCTGTACTCATACGAATGCCCGACGAGGAACTGCACTTAGGGGACCCAATTAAGAACATGTAAATGTGATTTTTCTGCCAGCAAGTCCAGAGCTCCTGGAGCCCGCAGGGCAAGGCAATGCAGCCCCCAAGTGGGAAGGGGAGGGCACTGTGCATGCGCATCCACTCGCTCTTGTCACCGACATTTTCTTCTACTTAATCTCCACAGGTTCATAAGTAATCTGCTTTGATGAAGCACTGAGAGCAATCTTAGTCCGACCGGGTAGTGTCTGCTTTATTTTTATTCTATTTTTAACTTTTTTATGGAGCTGTACTTCACAGGCGATGTTGCTTTCGTTTCAGGCGAGCAGCACAGGCATTGGACGGTTCTGTACATCACTGGGCACTCGCCATGATGAGCGGAGTCACCAGCTGTCACTGCGCAGTGTCATTCCAATATTACTGACGGTGTTCCCTGTTCTACTTCTCATTCATATGACTTATTTATTTCACGACTGAAGTCTATACCTTCGATACCCCTTCTGTTCTCTGTTTTGGGTATTGAAAATACATTTTGTCATATTCTTCCAATTTGCTGTTACTCAAATTGAGCCCCTGTCTTCAAAAGGGGGTTTCTGAAAGGATCTTCACACTGGCCGCTCTACTGGCTGCAGTAGAGAGGACATATTCAATTCCACAGCCATTGAACATGCAGAGTGGGGAGCCTGGCTCCATTGTCCTCCACCCCACTCCAGTGTCTCTCAAGCTCTGGAAATAAGACAGAGTAATTCTCTTTGCTGCCTGTCTACTCAGGGTCTCACACTTCTGCAGCTGTCAGGGATGAACAAATTAAAGTTTTTCTGTAATTTTCTATCAGACACAAGCAGCCTTGGGATATCCTTGGCCACCTCATTTCCCCTGACATTCAATTTCCCATCATCAGTCTTGCCTGCTTTTGCCTGCCTTCTCCACAAAAAGGGCCTTTGTGGGGGCTTTCAGTCAGGCGGGGCAATGCAGGGGCTAGGGGGGACCTGTGATGAATTTCTTACCAGAGGTAATACATATTGAGAAGGTAGAGATACTGCGTGGTTGCTTTTTCCTTCAAGGGCATCTTTGGGCCTCTGCTTCTGTGACCTCTTGCCCCGGCCTCTTATATGCTCTTTCATTCTGTGAGTGTCTCAGAAATGCACACGGACACACACAGATATTACAAGCACGATCACCTCCCTGGAAATAAAACATTTCAAAGGATTTTTCCTCCCTTTCTTCAGTTTAAGTCCTTCATCATCTTCCTGCCTAGTACTGTCCCACATCTTTTCCCATTTTATCTGTAAATCCACCCCTTCATCTGTGGATCGTTCGTCTTTTGGGATCAGGATTGCTTTAAGGATCAGACGGCAGATATCATAGACATGGCACTCCTTTGAAAAGTGACGAACCGTCTACAGGGGAACAGTGGGTTTGCATTGTTAGCTCATAATTTCCACAGTCGGTGCTTCTTGCCTGGTGTTAGAACATAGTGAGGGATTCTCCTCCTCCTCTCCTTCATCACATTCCTTGGGACTCCTGCCTAATCAGGAAATGTGGGAAGGTGAGAAAGCAGTCTAACTCATATTAAGCATGGTGTATTACATTCAATCCTTCTTGGAATCTTATGATGTAAATATGATTAACTTGTCTACCAATGAAGACATTACAGCTCAGGATCGGAAGGCCAAAGCCACAGAGCCAGAACATAGCAGGATGTAAAAGGGTATGATAATTTCTCTGCAGTTTTGCTACTTATTCTGGACAATGCTTCACTAAGAGCCTGGTAGTGCTACTTCTGTGATCCTACCCTATGATGTATGCATATGTGTATTGAGGTGTTTCTCTAGTGGAGACAACTTGACAGCTTCCCTTTGCCTTTTCTCTTGACAGTAACCTTATCCAAGTATTTTTATTCTTGGGTTGGCTGGAAACATTTTTTTCTGATGTAGGGGAAAGAAAAGAATCTGCCTCTACCCTCTTAGGTTCAGTGACTGGGGCCAGTGAATCAAACTGTTAAAAGACAAAACAACTGGAGAAAGAAAACAATTGTTTATTTATTCATGCAAAGCATATACACATGGGAGAATTTGAGTGATGAGTAACTCAAAGGGATGGTTAGAATTTGGAGCTTAGATATATATCTTAGGAAAAGGCAATAAATTTGTGGAAGGGTGAAAAGACAAAAGAAAGGGGATTTGGGCTTCTTGGGGGTCGTAAGTCATGGGAAGGTAAATATATGGGGAAACTAATGGAAGACAAGGGGAATTTTTTAGTGAGATTTTTTGTTTTTTGGGTTTTGTTGTTGTTGTTGTTGTTTATTATGAATCTAACTCAGTGCCAGCTTTCTGTCTCCAGTACTAATGGCTATTCTCCTCCTGAGGGAAAGAGGAGGAACACCTTCATAAAGGGAAATTTATGCCCTGCTTTTAGGTGGAAAGAGGGAGGATAGAGTTTTCCTTGTGTCCACCATTTCTCAACTGCCTTCAGCTCAAGATAATCCTTATGCCAAAGTGATGTATTTTGAGGTGGTGTGTTCTAATCCCCTTCACTGCTTCTCAAATTCTGAAAAGGGAGGAAGAGCCTAAGTAATACTGAGGGTGATGAGGCCCTTAAGCCATAGAATGTTTTGTAATCCCATGGCATGAGATACCAGCACAGCATAAAAAGGACAACAGGTTGACATCCTCTATTTTCATGGGGGCTTAATATTAAAGTTGTTATTATGAGAGTATTACTTGGAAATTAACCGAAATAATGTTTTGTTAATAATGTGTTCTGATAGAAACATGTAGGTTTTCCTGATCAAAGTAAATATTTTAATTTTGTATGTCCCCTTAAGGGACCTAGGAATTCTGAAGTATATGATATACTACATTTACATGTGATAAAAAATATTTTTTCAAGTATTTTGGTCCATTTAATGTGCTTTTAAAAATATTTTCTTTTCTTTTTTCTTAAGATTTTATTTATTTATTTGACAGAGAGAGAGAGAGAGAGATCACAAGTAGGCAGAGAGGCAGGCAGAGGGAGAGGGGGAAGCAAGCTCCCTGCTGAGCAGAGAGCCGGATGCAGGGCTTGATCCCAGGACCCTGGGATCATGACCTGAGCTGAAGGCAGAGGCTTAACCCACTGAGCCACCCAGGAGCCCCCAACAATATTTTCACCCTGTACTTCATTAGGTACATTATCTATGATCCCTCTCTCCAGAAAAGAAGAAAGAAAAATTCAGCTTAGATTTTCTTTGCTCCTTCTCTTTCTCAAAGGCTTAATTTATAAATGCTTAGTGGAGAAGCAATTGATTTAAATATTAATATACAAAGAACATGTACTAAAAGAGACAATTATGTCAAGATCAACTAACCAGAATTCTCCATTAATGAGACATTAAAGTATACTCTGCTTTTTGACAAAAATGTTGTCTTATAAGAAAAGATATTGAGAGCAAGGCATTGAGAAAAAAAATTCAGAATATGATATGGACTAATGACCACAGCAGCCCCTGACTATTTGTACCCTCCTATCTGTTTCAAATTCCCTGATGATGACCAGAATCACTTTGTCTTTTCCCTACGTTGGACTCTAAACTCCTTGGCCCTGAGATGTGTTAAATCCTGTAGACCCAAGCCACAGCACAGCGTCTGGCTCACAGTAGGTTTTAGGAATGAATTCGTAGCAAAAAATGATGACCCAGAGATCCTGATTCTCATTCACCTAAAAAAGATAAGTCAGTTCTGTGAGTTGCCAGCTTGATTAAGGTAGGTGGGAATATCCCTGAAAGGAAAACAGTTACCAATCATACTACACTGGGGTGGGAGTCCCAGGGACGGTGAGGGCCTGATGCTCTCCGGTATCTTCCCAGATTACAATGGCTCTTAGCCCTTTTCTACCTTCCTTTCCAAGGGCTCTACTTACCTCTGGGGGAACATCATGGCTCCTGCTGGCAATGGGTATCAATGAGGAATAGGGTGCATTTACGTATGCACTTTGGGGGGATTCTCTTGCAGTAAAAGAAGTCATTAAATACTCAAGCTTTAGACTTGAAGCAAAGCTCTGCTCTGCTCACTACCAGCTTGTTTAGATTTCAATTAACCTTTCTGTGCCTGTTTGTCACCAGGGAAATGGCAGTAGTAACTGTGAATACAGTTGACCCTGGGGCAACATGGGCTTAAATGCTTAGGTCCATTTACTGTGGATTTTTTTTCCCTAAAAAATACAATACAGTACTTTTTTTCCTTATAAATTTCTCAATAACATTTTCTTTTCTCTGTCTTACTGTATTATAAGAATATAGTCTATAATACATATACAAAGCATGTGTCAATCAGCTGTTTCTGTGATCGGTAAAGCTTCCGGTCAACAGTAGAGTGTTAGTAATTAAATTTCAGGGAGTCGAAAGTTATCCATGAATTTTTGACTATGGGGGCACTGGCGCCTCTAACCTCTGAGTTGTTCAAAGATCACTTATTCACCAATGTTGGTGTAGAGACAAAAGAGACTATGGCTTCCAATGTGCCTGACACGCACATCCGTGTTGATTTCCACGTCTACTTAAGGAATCATTCCTACACACTGACTATCAACATAACGATCATTGATTTCCCCCCTCAGCTAATCCTCGGTGACTGGACAGCCCTGGTGAGAAGTTCTTGGTCTACAAACGTGCAGCAGGGTCTCAGATGCTCCAATGAACATAATGTTACTAAACATCTGATCACATTTTGGGTTTGTTCCTTTGGCTGGATTTTCAGACACAGTCTTCCTAAGCGGAAACCCACCACAATTCCAAAATCTGCTTTCCAAAGTTTTGTCTGATTAATCCTCCAACCAGAGACCCTCAGCTTTCATGAATCCTTACTATATTCTCTATTTTCCCTTTATCTAAAGTAGAGAGTATTCTACATAGAAATATGAAAAAAATAATGCAAAATCGAGGCATAAAGTCCATTACACTTTCTCTGAGACTGAGCAGGGATGATTAGCAACATGTACCAGGCTGAGCAGTGGACTGGGGTCAAGGTTACAGTGGGGGCCACTGCCCACCCCACAGACCTGCACAGTGGGGGGGCCTAACAGATGGCCCCATTCATCTCCCTACCCAAGAGTAAGAACATCCATTGATCCATAGCACTTCCTGATTCTAGGTATTTTCTTTTCCTTCCATCTTAACTTTATCTTTGGACCAATTCCTTCAAAGAGAGCTGAGTGTTTCTGCCCCAAAGTCAGATGAAACTCCTTGTTTCTTGTGCTTAGATGAATAAAAAGGGCAAATGTAATTTAAAGAACTATTGACCTTCTTTGTTGTTTGCACAAATTATTTTCATCTTTCTGTATGCTTGCAGCTAAAGTGGTATTTAAAAAAAAAAGGCAAGAGCTATATTTTTTTATCTCACTGGAGTATTCCCATTGCAATACTTCATATATTTGCCTGCCGAGAAAATGCACTACAGCTCTTCATAAGAGGAATGAAGATTGATATGCTTTGTCTTTTTCCTGTGCACACCAATTCCAGCTCATGACTTCAATAAGCTACAATAGTTAGAAGGTTTAGAAATGGTCATCTGGAGGCAACAGATGATTTCTGAATTCAATCAAGCCAGTTAGAGGCGCTTAGAGCTTTCCAAAACCTATACACGCTTCCCTACATTGTGCTGAGCTGATGGAATAATTTCTCTCAAACCTAGTAGGCCTCCTGAAGACTTATGCCCTGGAGAACCCCAAAACTTATTCATAATGCATTATGGGGCTAACTTGTAAATGAACAAGCCCTGCTTCTAAGACCTGTCAGTCAGGTGTAATGGCGTGGTGCCTGGAGACCCAGAATGAAGTTAGCACAAGGCATTAGTTCATAATCGTAAGATGCCATCAACTCGCTTTGTTTTTGTGTCAGTGGTTTGATAATCAGGTTTTTTTGTTCCAAGTGGTGCTCTCACGGAGAAATGGGCAATCAATCATTTTGTCTGCTCTCTTGTCTGACACCTATGGGTACCTTGGATATGCAATTTCCTTGAATAGCCTCATATCTAGACACAGAGATTGGTTGCCTGGGCTTTCTTGCTCCCTGAGTGTTCACAGATCTGTTGGGCTTGATGCATCAAAAGGATGGTGTGAAGAGACAGGGGAGGGCTGAGTCCACTTTGCAAATCAAGGGGATCAGGTGGCAAAGAGAGGGAATGCTGCCCTGATAGTGAAGGTGAGTGAGTGGTGTGAGTTCCTCATATTTCAGTGAAGTTTTTGATGACTTATTCATGCCTTCACTAAGTTAGGTAGTTCACTATTGTTCATCATGCAGAACATATTGAACCTGTAAAGATTTATCAAGTCTAGTTTAGTTCAATGAATATTTATTGTGTATCTGACAAATGCAAAGTGTTCTTTAGGCTTCCAGACAGGAATTCAGTGATGATGAGAAAGCAGAACTCATTCTCAGGTTGCCCCCTGCCCAGGCAGTGGAATAGATTTGTGTGTACACCTGAAGTAGGAGGTGGTAAAGCCTCATGAAAGGGCATGAAGAGTTGGAGAGGAAAGAGCTCACGTATGACCAGAAAAACTCTATGAGGAGATCAAATTTCAAATACAGTGATGGATATACCACTTTGCACAGTGACCGACCTGCCACATGGTACAGTGACCTACATACCACACTGAAGGGTGATCTACACCCCATACAATATGGTGAAATACACACCATGCTGCACAGTGACTTACACACTAATGGTGATGACCTACACTATTACAGAAAATGTCAGAAAATGCCCTGTCTCGATGGGGGAGGGGTGAATGTTAGAAAGATGTAATTGTCTAACTTTGCATAAAAAAATAATTTACTTCTGTGTCTCCTTCTTCCCTTTTCTTGCAAATGATGCAGATGACTCTTAATCTTTTATTTAAATTGGCTGGAATAAAATGAAATTACATCTCAGCCGAGATTTTGTTTTCCCAAGAAAGGGAATAAGATGGGGAATGCAGTACATATTTTAATGGAGACTCATTTCTGAAAGTGGCTTGAACTCTCCATATTAAACTTTCAGATAAAGTTTTGGTTGGCAGTTGAAGTTTGCGGTTTGTGTGGAAAACTTTAAATTGAGTGGGCCAGAATTTTACTTTCCCTCTACCACAACTTTTTATAGCTTGAACGCACTGTTTATTCAGACCTGTGCTCTGCTGCCATGTTTGCTATTTTTAAAACCATATCTAATTACATTTTCATCCTTTTTATATCCTACATTTTAAAACTATAAGATGTGGTTTGATTTTATGGGGCTTTAAATGCTATACAGATAGAGGATGACTATAAAATATGAAGACTGTTGTTTTGGAGCAGTTTATAAAAATTATGGCCATTCATTATCCTTAAATCACAAAAGCCTCATCTTCATCAGAAAGTATTTTTAGAGGCACCTGGATGGCTCAGTCATTAAGCATCTGCCTTCAGCTCAGGTCATGATCTCAGGGCCCTGGGATCGAGACCCACATCGAGCTCTCTGCTTGGTGGGAAGCCTGCTTCTCCCTCTCCCACTACCTTGCTTGTGCTCCCTCTTTCACTGTCTCTTTCTGTCAAATAAATACATAAAATCTTCAAAAAAAAAAAAAAGGAAAAGAAAAAGCAACTATTTTTAGAGATGTCATGTATGCCCCCTACTCAGTACTGGATACCAGGAGTTTGGAACTGCCCTCAAGGATATTATCCTCCATTTCAAGATACAAGAAAGAAAATGATGTGGCTCCAGGCTTCCCATGACATGAGTGACAGGAGCAGAGTAGGGGAGATGAGAGGGGCAGACAGGCCACTGGTCTGGCAGGGGTGGTGATATGGCATGTGTTGGGTCAGGAAAATGGAAATTCCCAAACCTTTGTCTTGAACAAACCTTTTTCTGTGAACCCTAAAGTGCTCTTAAAAAACAAACAAATGGACAAACAAATCCCATCTTTTGAAAAAAAACGATTTCACGAAAAGTTTCCATGTTTCACAACCACTCATTGCCCTTCCAGGAGATCTTCAAGTCACTAATTCCTTCTTTCCTTCCAGAGGGTATCATGTGCACATGTAAGCATCGTCCCCTCTTCCCTTCCAACATAAAGACAGAATGCTCTACCCATTACCTGACAATTGGCTTTTTAAAAATTGTTTATTTTTACTTCATATACTTGAAGATAATGTGAATATTTAAATAATGTCTTCAATCTTTTTTTAATTTTTTTGAGAAGTGGGCATTTGCACATTATTTCATAGCATGGATAATCCAAACTGAAAATATATTTAACCATCCTTCCTTTGAAGAGAATTTAGGCTGTTTAAAATCTTTGATAGTACAAACCACACTGCAGAGGCTATTATTTGAATCAGGTATAAGGAAACCCAGAGGACTCTTTTATTGTGTTTGGGTTGTTGTTTTTCCTAAACAGGTCAGATAACATCATGACCCTCAGCTCACTCAATCCATTGCCTGTTTTAGAAAGACAATTATCACATGGTCTCCCTGATATGAAGAATTTGAGAAGCAAAGTGGGGAGTTTGGGTGGTAGGGAAGGAAAAAATGAAACAAGATGGGATCAGAAGGGAGACAAACCATAGGAGACTCTTAATCTCACAAAACAAACTGAGGGTTGCTGGGGGCGGGGGGGGGGGGAGAAGGTGGTTGGTTTATGGACATTGGGGAGGGTATGTGCTATGGTGAGTGCTGTGAAGTGTGTAAGCCTAAGGATTCACAGACCTGTACCCCTGGGGCTAATGATACATTATATGTTAATTGAAAAACAGACAAACAAATCTCAGTTTCTAAAGCAAGACTTGGTGCTCAGCTGCTCCCCCACCCACACCCCCACTCCTTGGTCTCTCTCTCCAGTTCCATGTTCTGGCTTCTGCAGGCTGGCCATCACGGCTTCGCAGACTCTCCCAGCCCTGAGCCTTTGCCGTCATTGCCACTCAGCCAGCTGCGATGGCTTCCATCAGCAATCCCCCCCTTTCTCCAGGCTCAAAAGGAATCCTTAGTCTTTAAAATAGCAACCACCTTATCTGTGGAGATTTCCCTGAACCCTGCAAGCAGAATTAAAAGCCTTTCCCTCTGTGTTGTACCTCTGTTTCCATGACTGCCATTTTCTGTGTGTGTTGTGGAGAACCCTCTGTAGGTCTGTTCTTCCAGGGCAGGCCCTGGGTTTGCTATTCTGTGCTAACACTGCTAACACACAGAAAATATGTGTGTTGACAGCAGAATGGATATGGTTTCCGTGCTTCTTTCTCTGTTGCCGTACTTGCCCTGCGTTAGGTTAAGGTTCCCGTGCTCACAGCAGGTTAGTACTATGGAAAGCAAACACTCAAAAGCTCTGCCTAGAGAAAACTTTGGCTTTGTGCCAGAGTCACCTTATGTCTATAGATGACCTAGAGTCCCTTATTGTTCATCATGGGCCATTTATTTTCAGTTCCTTCATCTGCTGTATGTCTGAGCTACCTTTGCTTCCTGCTGCTCTATTTTAATCTTTCCTGCCTAGAAATTGTTGTAATGCTCGGAGTCACGAGAATTCCCCAAAGAGGCCACCAGAGACGTGAGTCAAAGCCAAGCGGCAAGGGTCGTTTATTGCAGGCTCGAACCTGGTCCTCTGTGCACTTGCAAGTGGTGATGCTGAGAGGCCCCGAGGTGAGTAAATGCAAGGTTTTTATAGACATGTACAAACAAGGTAGAGTGGGACTGATCGGTTGACATTTGAAAAGGGTATTTGGCATAACCTGATTGGTCTTAGGGAGCACGCGCTTTAGCAAGCAGGAAGCACAGAAGCAGAACGGGCGGTTAACAACGGGGGATTGGCTACTTTGTCCAGGGGATATTTTTGAAAGTTGTTTGTACCAGGGCGGGAAAGTTGTGGTTGCTGTTGCTCTACTGATTACCAGGGTGGGAGTTGTGGTTGCTGTTGCTCTACTGATTACCAGGGTGGGCCAGGGAGGTTAAAGTTGCAGGGAGCGGCCAGAGCAGTTTGGGCCTTGATAAGCAGACTGGACACTCACAGTTTAATGTAAACAACAAAATGGCTACTGCCTCAAAATGGAGTTACTTTGGCCTTTCACTGTTAGCACTGACCAGTGACTCCCAGCTACCCTCTTCTTTATCTGCCTAGAATTTGAACCCTTTCTTCACCTTAGTTCTTCTAGATTTACGTTTTCTCATTGCCACATGCCTCTTCTCATTCTGAAATGTATAGCTTTCCAAAGTCGTCTTCCATTTACCAGGATAAGTCATTTTCAGAAGTCTGATCTTCATTTGGATCTTCAAGATGATAATTTCTCCTTCTATTTGTATTCCTTGTGAATGAGCAGAGATTGGTATAGTTAATGGACAAAATGATTGGATGGTTCTCAGCCCCACTGTCTAGATCTATAGCTGGATGGCAGGGATGCTTGTCCAGTTTCTAGGCTAATCTCTAATGTGAGAACTGCAGTTTTCATGAATGAGCTAGTTGGGGTTAGAGGATCCCCTCTGAAGTCCCTGGGTCTCTCACATTTTGTACAGAAAGAGTTCTCCAAAATCTACAGTTCTCAATATGCGTTGCTACCAGGGTTCATCATTGTTTCCACTTCTGTTGCTATGCTGTATGTGCTGAAGTTAGACTTCTCCTAGATCAGAGTCCTACCACTGGTTTCTTATAGTTCTGGCCCAGTTTTTTTTCCCAGATTGTGTTCTTTGAGTAGAGAAAGTCAGTTAGTGTGAGGAGTCGCGAGAGGAACCCAGTGGTTCATAGGTGCAAGGAAGACAAGAAAAGCATTTTGACACCATCATCCACTCACGGACCTCAGCATCTTCAATGGAAACAGAAAACAAAACAAAACAAACAAACAAACTAAAAATACACACCAAAAAAACAGCCTTAATGAAATAGGAGCAGAATGTTACAAGGAGAATAGATTAGGAAAAAAGTTATAAAGAAGGAGGTTTTGAAGTCTGAGTGTAAACTGAAAAGTAGAATCATAAAGTGTCTTACATTGGTAACATTAATGAGCACAAATGAATCCATGGAAAATTAAATCACTAATATGGTGAACACAGCCAAAATATCTTTCAGTTTTCCTATACAAAAAGCAAGCCAATGGCACATTCTACTTTGGATGACACGTTGGCAGTTTCATATTAAGCTAAACATAGTCTTGTCATAGAATCCATCATTTGTACCCCTAGACATTTGCCAAATGAGTTGCAATTTCATGTCCACACAAAACTGGCATTCAAGTGTTTAGAGAAGTTTGGCCAAACAATCACCAAAAACGAATACAACCACGATGCCCTTTGATAGATGGATGGATAAACACACTGTGGTACAGACAATGGATTACTAGTCAATAATAAAAATAAATGAGCTATCAAGCCATGAAAAGATATGAAATTAAATGCATGCTCAGTGAAAGAAGCCAGGCTGAAACTGCTTCATACTGTGTAATTCTAAGTGTATAACATTCTGGAAAAAAAAGCAGAACTA
Organism: Taxidea taxus jeffersonii; assembly: GCA_003697995.1. Classification (NCBI taxonomy): domain Eukaryota; kingdom Metazoa; phylum Chordata; class Mammalia; order Carnivora; family Mustelidae; genus Taxidea; species Taxidea taxus. The sequence goes on from ML111247.1 coordinate 47,996, forward strand.
AAGAAGCAATGAGAAGATCAAATGTGGCCAGGGGCTTGAGAGAAGAGGTAAAGGTTGAACAGATGAAGCACAGAGCATTTTTAGGGCAGCAAATAATTCTGTGTGATACTGTGATTGTGAATATGTAACATTACACATTTTTCAAAACCTGTAGAACTTTACAGAACAAAGAATGAAGATTAATACATGCAGAGTAAAAAATGAAAATCATCCCCAGGAAGAAATGTAGACTGCAGGGAAAATAATCTTACTTCATTTTAAAAATGCATGAAACAACCTCACTGAAGGAGAGGATGCCACTTGCTGTCTTTCTTGGATCACTTGCTCTAAGAAAAGCCAGTTGCTGTATCATTGAAGACACTTCAAACAGCCCTATGGAAGAATCCACCTGATCAGGCTGGGATCTTCTGACGATAGCGGTTTTGAAGCCATATATGGAAGACCCACAGCAAATATTAATCCTCAATGAGGAAAACAGAGAGGTTTTTCCCCTAAGGTCTGGAAAAGAACAGGAATGTCCACTCCTAGCACTGTTCTTCAACATAGTACTGGAAATCCTACCCTCAGCAATCAGACAACAAAAAGAAATAAATGGCATCTAAATTGGCAATGAAGAAGCCAAACTTTCACTCCTCACAGACAACATGATATTCTATGTAGAAAACTCAAAATACTCCACCAAAAAATTGCTAGAACAGGAATTCAGCAAAGTCATAGGATTATGAAATCAACACACAGAAGTCTGTTGCATTTCTATACACTAAAAATGAAGCAGAAGAATGAGAAATCAAGGAATTGATCCCATTTACAATTGCACCAAAACCCATAAGATACCTAAGGATAAACCTAACCAAAGAGTGAAGGATCTATACTCTGAAAACTATAGAACACCTATAGAAGAAATTGAGGAAGACAAAAAGAAATGGAAAAACATTCCATGCTCATGCACTGGAATAAAAAATATTGTTAAAATGTCTATGCTACTCAAAGCAATATACATATTCAGTGTAATCCCTATCAAAATAGCACCCAGCATTTTTCATAGAGATAGAACAAACATTTCTAAAATTTGTATGGAACTAGAAAAGACTCCAAATAACTAAAGGGATGTTAAAAAATAAAATCAAAGCTGGAGGTGTCACAATGCCTGACTTCAAGCTCTATTACAAAGCTGTAATCATCAAGACAGTATGCTACTGGTACAAATACAGACACAGAGATCAATGGACCAGAACAGAGACCCCAGAAACAGACACTCAACTCTTTAGTCAACTAATATTTGACAAAGTAGGAAGGATAATCCAGTGGAAATAAAGATAGTCTCTTTTTTCTTATTTTTATTTTTTTTAATTTAAACATATACTGTAACCCCACCACCCTCTCCCAAACCCACCCCACACCCCTCAGTTTGTTCTATGACATTAAGAGTCTCTTTTGGTTTGTATCCCTCCCGATCCCATCTTGTTTCATTTTTACTTTTCCTACCACCTTAACTCCCACCCCCGTTGCATCTCCACTTCCTCATATCAGGGAGATCATGTGATAGTTGTCTTTCTCCAGTTGACTTATTTCGCTAAGCATAATGCGCTCTAGTTCCATCCATGTCGTCGCAAATGGTAAGATTTCATTTCTTTTGATGGCTGCATAGTATTCCATTGTATATATATACCACCTCTTCTTTATCCATTCATCTGTTGATGGACATCTAGGTTCTTTCCATAACTTGGCTATTGTGGACATTGCTGCTATAAACATTCAGGTACACGTGCCCCTTTGGATCACTACGTTTGTATCTTTAGGGTAAATACCCAGCAATTGCACTACTGGGTATTTACCCT
>ML111247.1:49933-71479 GCA_003697995.1 Taxidea taxus jeffersonii
TCCCACCAACAGTGTAGGAGGGTTCCCCTTTCTCCGCATCCTCGCCAACATCTGTCATTTCCTGATTTGTTAACTTTAGCCATTCTCACTGGTGTGAGGTGATATCTCATTGTGGTTTTGATTTGTATTTCCCTGATGCCCAGTGATGTGGAGCACTTTTTCATGTGTCTGTTGGCCATCTAGATGTCTTCTTTGCAGAAATGTCTGTTCATGTCCTCTGTCCATTTCTTGGTTGGATTATTTGTTCTTTGGGTGTTGAGTTTGCTAAGCTCTTTATAGATTTTGGATACTAGCCCTTTATCTGATATGTCGTTTGCAAATATCTTCTCCCATTCTATCAGTTGTCTTTTGGTTTTGTTGACTGTTTCCTTTGCTGTGCAAAAGCTTTTGATCTTGATGAAATCCCAATAGTTCATTTTTTCCCTTGCTTCCCTTGCCTTTGCCGTTGTTCCTAGGAAGAAGTTGCTGCGGCTGAGGTCGAAGAAGTTGCTGCCTGTGTTCTTCTCAAGGATTTTGATAGATTCCTTTCTCACGTTGAGGTCCTTCATCCATTTTGAGTCTATTTTCGTGTGTGGTGTAAGGAAATGGTCCAACTTCATTTTTCTGCATGCGGCTGTCCATTTTTCCCAACACCATTTGTTGAAGAGGCTGTCTTTTTTCCATTGGATATTCCTTCCTGCTTTGTCGAAGATTAGTTGACTATAGAGTTGAGGGTCTATTTCTGGGCTCTCTATTCTGCTCCATTGATCTATGTGTCTGTATTTGTGCCAGTACCATACTGTCTTGATGATGACAGCTTTGTAGTAGAGCTTGAAGTCTGGAATTGTGATGCCACCAACTTTGGCTTTCTTTTTCAATATTCCTTTGGCTATTTGAGGTTTTTTCTGGTTCCATATAAATTTTAGGATTATTTGTTCCATTTCTTTGAAAAAATTGGATGGGATTTTGATAGGCATTGCATTAAATGTGTAGATAGCTTTAGGTAGCATAGACATTTTCACAATATTTATTCTTCCAATCCATGAGCATGGAACATTTTTCCATTTCTTTGTGTCTTCCTCAATTTCTTTCATGAGTACTTTATAGTTCTCTGAGGATAGATTCCTTGCCTCTTTGGTTATGTTTATTCCTAGGTATCTTATGGTTTGGGGTGTAATTGTAAATGGGATTGACTCCTTAATTTCTCTTTCTTCTGTCTTGTTGTTGGTGTAAAGAAATGCAACTGATTTCTGTGCATTGATTTTATATCCTGACACTTTACTGAATTCCTGTACAAGCTCTAGCAGTTTTGGAGTGGAGCCTTTTGGGTTTTCCACATATAGTATCATATCATCTGCAAAGAGCAATAGTTGACTTCTTCTTTGCCGATATGGATGCCTTAATTTCTTTTTGTTGTCTGATTGCTGAGGCTAGGACTTCTAGTACTATGTTGAATAATAGTGGTGATAACGGACACCCCTGCCATGTTCCTGACCTTAGCAGAAAATCTCTCAGTTTTTCTCCATTGAGAATGATACTTGTGGTGGGTTTTTCATAGATAGCTTTGATAATATTGAGGTATATGCCCTCTATCCCTACACTTTGAAGAGTTCTGATTAGCAAGGTGTGCTGTACTTCGCCAAATGTTTTTTCAGCATCTATTGAGAGTATCATATGGTTCTTGTTCTTTCTTTTGTTAATGTATTGTATCACACTGATTGATTTGCGGATGTTGAACCAACCTTGCTGCCCTGGAAAAAATCCCACTTGGTCCTGGTGCATAATCCTTTTAATGTACTGTTGGATCCTATTGGCTAGCATTTTGGTGAGAATTTTCGCATCTGTGTTCATCAAGGATATTGGGGTGTAATTCTCTTTTTTGATGGGATCCTTGTCTGGTTTGGGGATCAAGGTGATGCTGGCCTCATAAAAAGAGTTTGGAAGTTCTTCTTCCATTTCTATTTTTTTGGAACAGTTTCAGGAGAATAGGAATTACTTCTTCTTTAAATGTTTGGTAGAATTCCCCTGGGAAGCCATCTGGCCCTGGGCTTTTGTTTGTTTGGAGATTTTTGATGACTGTTTCAATCTCCTTACTGGTGATGGGCCTATTCAGGTTTTCTATTTCTTCCTGGTTCAGTTTTGGCAGTTTATATGTCTCTAGGAAAGCATCCATTTCTTCAAGATTGTCGAATTTGTTGGCATATAGTTGCTCACAATATGTTCTTATGATTGTATTTCTTTGGTGTTGGTTGTGATCTCTCCTCTTTCATTCATGATTTTATTTATTTGGGTCCTTTCTCTTTTCTTTTGGATAAGTCTGGCCAGGGGTTTATCAATCTTATTAATTCTTTCAAAGAACCAGCTCTTAGTTTTGTTGATTTGTTCTATTGTTTTTTTGGTTTCTATTTCATTGATTTCTGCTTTGATCTTTATTATTTCTCTTCTCCGCTGGGTTTAGGCTTTCTTTTTTGTTCTTTCTCGAGCTCCTTTAGGTGTAGGGTTAGGTTGTGTATTTGAGACCTTTCCTGTTTCTTGAGACAGGTTTGTATCACTATATATTTTCCTCTAAGGACTGCCTTTGCTGTGTCCCACAGATTTTGGACCATTGTGTTTTCATTATCATTTGTTTCCATGGTTTTTTTCAATTCTTCTTTAATTTCCAGGTTGACCCATTCATTATTTAGAAGGATGCTGTTGAGTCTCCATGTACTTGTGCTCTTTCCAAATTTCCTCTTGTGATTGAGCTCTAGATTCAGAGCATTGTGGTCTGAAAATATGCAGGGAATGATCCCAATCTTTTGGTACTGGTGGAGACCTGATTTATGACCCAGGATGTGATCTATTCTGGAGAATGTTCCATGGGCACTAGAGAAGAATGTGTATTCTGTTGCTTTGGGATGGAATGTTCTGAGTATATCTGTGATGTCTGTCTGCTCCAGTGTGTCATTTAAGACCTTTATTTCCTCGTTGATCTTTTGCTTGGATGATCTGTCCATTTCAGTGAGGGGTGTGTTAAAGTCTCCAACTATCATTGTATTCTTGTCAATGTGTTTCTTTGATTTTGTTATTAATTGGTTTATATAGTTGGCTCCTCCCATGTTAGCGGCATAGATATTTAAAAATGTTAGATCTTATTCTTGGACAGACCCTTTGAGTATGATATAGTGTCCTTCTTCATCTCTTATTATAGTCTTTGGCTTAAAATCTAATTGATCTGATATAAGGATTGCCACCCCAGCTTTCTTCTGATGTCCATTAGCATAGTAAATTGTTTTCCACCCCCTCACTTTCAGTCTGGAGGTGTCTTCAGGTCTAAAATGAGTTTCTTGTAGGCAGCATATTGATGGGTTTTGTTTTTTATCCATTCTGAAACCCTGTGTCTTTTGATTGGGACATTAAGCCCATTTACATTCATGGTAACTATTGAGAGATATGGATTTAGTGCCATTGTATTGCCTGTAACATGATTGTTACTGTATATTGTCTCTGTTCCTTCCTGATAATACTTTTATGGTGTCTCTTTGCTTAGAGGACCCCTGTCAATATTTCCTGTAGAACTGGTTTGCTGTTTACAAATTCTTTCAGTTTTTGTTTGTCCTGGAAGCTTTTTATCTCTCCTTCTATTTTCAATGATATCCTAGCTGGATAAAGTATTCTTGGCTGCATGTTTTTCTCATTTAGTGCTCTGAATATATCACTCCAGTTCTTTCTGGCCTGCCAGGTCTCTGTGGTTAAGTCTGCTGCCAATCTAATATTTTTACCATTGTATGTTACAGACTTCTTGTCCAGTGCTGCTTTCAGGATTTTTTCTTTGTTGCTAAGACTTGTAAATTTTACTATTAGATGATGGGGTGTGGACCGATTCCTATTGATTTTGAGAGGGTTTCTCTGCACCTCCTGGATTTTTATGTTTGTTCCCTTTGCTATATTAGGGAAATTATCTACCATAATTCTCTCCAGTGTACCTTCTGCTCCTCTTTCTCTTTCTTCTTCTTCTGGAATCCCAATTATTCTAATGTTGTTTTGTCTTATAGTATCACTTATCTCTCGAATTCTCCCCTTATGGTCCAGTAGCTGTTTGTCTGTCTTTTGCTCAGCTTCTTTATTCTCTGTCATTTGGTCTTTTATATCACTAATTCTTTCTTCTGCCTCATTTATCCTAGCACTAAGGCCTCCATTTTTTATTGCACCTCATTAGTAGCTTTTTTTTTATTTCAACTTGATTAGGTTTTAGTTCTTTTATTTCTCCAGAAAGGGCTTTTATTTCTCCAGACAGTGTTTCTCTAATATCTTCCATGCCTTTTTCGAGCCCGGTTAGAACCTTGAGAATCATCGTACTGAATTCCAGATCTGACACTGCCTCCTGTTCTTTTTTTTGTGGTGAGTTTTTCCTCCTTATCATTTTGTCCATATAAGAATATATGAAGGAGCAAATGTAATACTAATAGGGTGGCAAAGACCCCAGGAAGATGTGCTCTGTATTTCCGCTCTTCTCCTTGTTAAGTGAACTTGGTCTTGGCTGGATTTCTTGTTGATCTTCTGGGGGAGGGGCCTGTTGTAGTGATTTTCAAGTGTCTCTGCCCCAGGTGGAATTGCACGGCCCTTACCAGGGGCCGGGCTAAGTAATCCTCTCAGGTTCGCTTTCTGGGGCTTTTGTTCCCTGAATGCTTTCTGTAGAGTTCCAGAGGATGGGAATGAAAATGGCGGCCACCCAATCTCTGGCTTGGAGGAGCCTAGAGCTCGGGGCCCAGTGTTCAGTGCGCCTTCAGAGAAAAATGCTTAATCACTCCCGTCTCCCCAGCCTCCGACCTCCAGCCGTGCTTGGTTCAAGGTAACTCCAAGATGAGAGCTCACTCCTCGGCTCTGTCTCCACAGCCGGCTTCCCCGCTCTAATACCTGTGAGCTCTGTGACACTCAGACACCCGTAAGCTTTCTGTGACCCTGCGGGACCTGAGTCCACACTGTCCCCAGAAGGTCTTCACCCCAGTTTAGCATCTGGAGCAATGTCCCTCCGTGGAGCAGACTTTTAAGTGTCCTGATTTTGTGCTCCTTTGTTCCACCACTTGTGGGGAGTCGACCCCTCCTCGCCGGGGTCTATCTTCTCCTCGCATTAGATTCACTTCTCCGCTGGTCCTACCTTTTAGAAAGTGATTGATTTTCTGTTTCTAGAATTATTGTTTTTCTTCTCTTTGATCTCCTGTTGGATTCGTAGGTGTTCAGAATGGTTTGATAGGGTATCTAGCTGATCTCCTGCTGCCTGATGTCGTCTCAGCCTGCTACTTCTCCGCCATCTTGACTCCTCCCCAAAGATAGTCTCTTATAAATGGTGCTGGGAAAACTGGACAACCATGTGCAGAAGAATGAAACTGGACCATTTCCTTACACCGTATACAAAAATAGACTCAAAATGGATGAAACATCTAAATATGAGATGAAGTCCCAGAAGATAACACAGGCAGCAACCTCTGTGACCTTGGCCAGAGAAAGTTCTTGCTTATATGTGTCTCCAAAAGCAAGGGAAACAAAGGAAAAAATGAACTATTGGGACTTCATCAAGATAAAAAGCTTTTGCACAACAAAATAGTCAACAAAACCAAAAGACAGCTGACAGAATGGGAGAAGATATTTGCAAATGTCTTACCAGATAAACAGATAGTACCCAAAATCTATAAAGAAGTTAGCAAACTCAACACCCAAAGAACAAATAATCCAATCAAGAAATGGGCAGAGGATATGAACAGACATTTCTCATACAAATGGCCAACAGACAGATGAAAAATTCCTCAATACAAATCAAAACCACAGCGAGATACCACCTCACACCAGTCAGAATGGCTAAAATGAACAAGTCAGGAAATGACAGATGCTGGTGAGGATGCAGAGAAAGGAGAACTCTCCTGCACTGTTGGTGGGAATGCAAGCTGCTGCAGCCACTCTGGAAAACAGTATGGAGATTCCTCAAAAAGTTGATAAAAGAGCTAAACTATGACCCAGCAATTGTACTACTAGGTATTTACCCCAAAGATACAAATGCAGTGATCTGAAGGGGAACCTACATTCCAATGTTTATAGCAGCAGTATCCATAGTAACCAAACTATGGAAAGAGCCCAGATGTCCATGGACAGATGAATGCATAAAGAAGATGCAGTGTATATATATATATATATATACATATATATATATATAATATATTATATATTATATATATGGTAGAATATTACTTAGCCATCAAGAAGAATGAAATCTTACCATTTGCAACAATGTGGATGGAACGAGCAAAGTAAATCAGTCAAATAAAGACTAATAGCATATGACTTCACTCATATGTGGAATTTAAGAAACAACGTAAATGAATATAGGGGAAAGGAAGGAAAAATAAGATATTAAAAAAAGAGGGAAGCAAACCATAGAGACTCTTAACTCTAGGAAACAAACTGAGGTTTTGTGGAGGGGTGGTGGGTGGGGGGAGTGGGGTAACTGGGTGGTGGCACTAAGGAGGGGAATTGATGTAATAAGCACTCGGTGTTATGCACAACTGATGAATCACTAAATTCTACCCCTGAAACTAATAATGCACTATATGTTAACCAAATTGAATTTAAATAAAAACATTTTAAAAATAAATTTTACATGACAAGAAAAAATAGTCATTTTGAAAATAGATCTTCTAGCATTCAAATAATTGCAACGTTGGCCAACCTGGGTGAACAGAAACAACCAGTTAAGCTCCTTTCAAATTCCTGACTCACAGAAACTGTTAGATAATAAATGTGTTAAACAGCTAAAAGACACAGAAAAAGAAGGAGGGGACTGAGGGAGAGGAAGAGAGAAACAGAAGGAGGTAGGGATCAGGGGATGGAAAGAGAGAGAAAAAAGCGATGAAGCTTTTGAGGAAGAAGTTGACAGATAATGGAGGAAGGACCATGGAACTCCAATCTAGAAAAGAGAATACATAAAAATAGAAACCTTCTTGAGCTTTAAAAGTATTCAAATACACTGATTCAAATAGTTGGCCATATTTTGAACCCCAAAAAATGGAGGGGGGGGAGAACTCCAAGTTTAATCCAAAAGAGAAAGTTAAAAGAGAGAGAGAGAGAGAGAGAGAATCATGCAGGAATCCCAGCAGCCAGAAAACACAACAAAATAAAAACAAAAGGAAACATGTTATTTCTAAGAAATCTGCATGACCTCAGACATTTACTCTGCTATGCTAAATTACAGCAGAAAAGAAAAGGAAAAAAAAATAGTAGGAGGAGTGATGTCAGCAAAATGGCCAAATGTCAAATAACAATAATTTGACATCCTTCCACAGATAAAGGTGCCTCCGTGAGATCTGGAGGGCCAAGTAGGAATTTGGAAACCTTGGTCCAGCCCAAGACCAAAGAAGGCCATTTTGAGAAGGCAAGGCTTGCAGCCACACCACAGACTGACTACATGGGGTCTGGTTACAGAAAAGGGAGCACCACACCTCTTGGAACTTTGCCACAGCCCACTTTGGCTATAGGTCTGTAAATTCTTTCTTCTATACTCCTTGGAATGTATTTTTAGGAAATAGTCCCAAATTTATGTTCCATTGGCATTATCGCACAACATTAGGGAATATCCTTAAAATTAGAACTAGTAATGCCCTTGTAATGATGAGCTCTAAGATTGATGAAGAGGATTGTTTGCTAATGAAATGGGAAGTAAATTAAGTAAAATGTCAAATTAATTAGAAGAATGCAAGATCATGTAGAAAGAGTCAGAGCTCAGCTATATTTATTTTTAGGTGCTTTAAAAATCAGTCTGATAGTAACATGTCAAAATCATAAGGGTGGTCATTTTAAGACAGTGGGATATAAGGTGATAATATAAGTTAAGGAACAGGCTAAATTGTTCTAACAAAGAAGCCAAAAATTCAGTTGTTCAACAAAACAGAAGAGTAATAAAAGCTGGAATGCTCCAGGTGGCTGTGAGAAGTTGTCCTGAGTTAGAAACTCCCACAGACAACCCAGAATTTGCTCCATATCACTATTTTGTCCTCAGTTCTTGATCATATGCTTCCTAGTTAGATGGATCGCAACACTTCCTTCTCTGCAGATTAGAAAGAAATGCCAAGAGATTCTCCAAAGGATGTGAAAATTTCAGACCTATTTATTTCCCCAATTATAGGCTTTGGCTTTCAGATCAAACCTTATGTTCCTTTCTAAAATTTTAAATCATTGTTGGGTTTTAAAATGTTGCTAATTACCAGAGGCAAAAAAAAAAAAAAAAAGTCAAAGTGTTGAAAATATTAAAAGTGAGCAATTTGCTTGCAAAAAAATGTTTTCAACTGAATCTCTCAGCTAATGATAATGTCAATTTGGATGTTATGTAGTTGACTGTTTTAACTGACAAACACATATGATTCAGTGGCACATGAAACTCAAGAAGACAGATGAAATATGAAAGCTATTGAGTGGAAAACACCGGACATGAATGGGATGGTTTTATAACTGGTAGAAAATGTCCACTTAGGGATAAGATAATTGCTCTGTCAATCTAGATCCTGCGAATTTAATAGTCTACTTGGGTATTTTTGTTGCAGTGATATTCCCACCCCTAGGATTATGGCAACGACTTTTGAGTAAATAGAACCACTTAATAATTTCATATTAGAGGTCACTAATGGCAGCCATTTATGGACATAGCATTGCCTCAAGCTTAAAATGAGTGAGTAATAAAGCTAATAATAATGGCTAATGCTATGGGTCAGGGATATTTGAAGAACATTACCTATGTCAATTAAATCCTCACAACAGTCCTCTGAGAGAGGTACTATTATTATCCACATCTTATAGATGAAAAAAACTCACTGTTAAATTGTTTTAATAATCTTTCTAGGTTCATGTGTGTTTTAGAAGCACAGTGAGGGTGTGTGTGTATGTACTTGTGTGTGTGTGTGTGTGTTCCTGTTACAGAATATTAGAAGAAAGTAGATTGCAGAAAGAAGCAAATACAATTGACCCTTGAACAACAGGGTAATGAGGGGCATGGAACCTAATCAAATATCTGAATATAATTTTTGACTCTCCAAAAGCTTAACTGCTAATAGACTACTGTTGACTAGAAGCCTTACTGATAAAATAAACAGTAGATCAACATATATTTTGTATATTATATATTTTATATACTGTATTCTTTTTTACTGTGTTATGCTAGTCACCACACAATACATCGTAAGCTTTTGATATAGTGTTCCCAGATTCATTGTTTACGTGTAACACCCAGTGCTCCATGCAATACAAGCCCTCCTTATACCCACCGTCAGGCTCACCCATCCCCCACACCCCCTAAAACCCTCAATTTGTTTCTCAGAGTCCACAGTCTCTCATGGTTCTTCTCTCCCTCTGATTTCCACCCCCCTTCACTTTTCCTTTCCTTCTCCTAATGTTCTCCATGTTTTTCCTTATTCCCCACAAGTAAGTGAAACCATATGATAATTGACTTTATCTGCTTCACATATTTCACTTAGCATCATCTCTTCCAGTCCCATCCATGTTGATACAAAAGTAAGGTATTCATCCTTTCTGATGGCTGCATAATATTCAATAGTATATACTGTATTCTTATAATAAAGTAAGCTAGATCACTTCTTGGCCTTTTGGCTAAAGTCAAGGGTAGTGTCTGTTCTTGTCAGTTTAATATCTGAAAAGTCTTCAATCCAAGGACAATATACTACCTGGATTTTTGGAACAAGGAGATGGAATTGGAGCTTATTACTCTGTCTGCCCCATACATTAACCTGGTATTGCAATACTTTCAGGAATGGTGCCCCTTCATCAGGGGATTTAAAAAAAAGTAAGCTAAAGATAAAATAAAATGTTATTTACCATACTGTCCTATCTTTAGCTCTACCATAAATTTACATCAGCTGTCTTTAAGATGAATCGTCTATTAGTACCCGCATCGGTATTGTCTTACTATGATACAAAACACCATAGATAGTGCATTTATTATTAGTACTGGGCATCAAAAATGTAAAGATAATGTACAGTATTTGTGTGCCTAAGTTTTGATAAATTTTAACTTTTTATAATAGATTGTAGATGTTTTATGGTAATCAATGATAAAATAGAATAACATCTGTATATATTTTATGTCTTTATGATACCCTTTTTCTTAATTTTTTCAACATTTATAAGCTATGTGTTTCATCTGCAAGATTTTTCAAACTGTCACAAATCTCCAAAAAATTTTCCAGTATATTTATTTTAAAAATTTGCTTATAGGTAGACCCACACAGGTCAAACCCATGTTTTTTCAAGGGTCAAATGTAGTTGGAGAAATGTCCCCATGATGTTAGTTACACCTAAAAATGTGATTGCATACTTGAGGAACCTTCTGGTAGAGGAGGTAGATGGATTACAAGGAACAACAGGCCAGGAATAGGCTTTGGCTTTGTTCAAAAATTAAAACTTATGTCTTCTGGAAAGGAAAATCATTCTGGTAATAATAATAAAGGAGAAAGAAAAGGAGAAATGGAGGTAAAGGAAGGGCCAGTGTTAGCTAACATTCACTGAGTTCCTACAGGGGAGATGACATGCTTGTGTTACATTTCTGCATTTACAGATGAGGAAACAGGACAGAGACAGAAGAACACCAGTGACGTTATGGCCAGGAAGTGGTCAAGCAGGGGCTCCCACCAGGCATCCTAACCTTTAGATAGAACCCTTCTGAACACGTGGTTGTGTTAGTGAAAGGTGCATGTGAACAGTCACGGACTTAGTGCAACACTTAATTCTCCACAAAGCCTTCCTCTGCATTTCTGCACCATGATGGTCCCCTCCCTTTGGGCCTCTGCAGGACTGCGCCATTGTAGGCAGGTCCTTGTTTGATCTGACCCTGCATCTTCTCTGTCTGTTTCATGCACACATAGCTAATTTTTTTTTTAGCTACAGCAAGTGCTTCTGTAAAAACAGGTGTTCTGTTTTCTTCCATTTCTATTTTGTTCTGTGCATCCTTGCTTCGTGCAGTCCTCTTTCAACTCTTTCAGAAGGCATAGTGAGGTAAATGTGCCCCATGCAGGGTGGGGAAGGTGAAGTGACATGTCACTTCTCTGTCCTACCTTATGATTACTGGGACAAGTTCTCCAGGCCTTTGCTCATGGTGCTCTCTCCATTTGAACTCTGTCCATCCTGCCAATGTTCTTCAGCATCGATCCCGAATGTTGCCTTGTCCAGGCAGGTGAATTAATCTCTTCCTCTTTTGTCTTTCCAGCTTATAAATAAAACTTGCCCCTGGCTTCCTTGTTTTTGCCTCCTCTTTCAAGATAGTGTCCATTTATTACTTCCCCTGGGGTCTGTCACACTCCTGGCATCCTGCCTTTGCACACACTCCTGGCTTTGCCTGGAAACACCTCGCATATCCGCATGGCTCACTTTCTCACTGATTCAAGCATCTCATCAGAGAGACCTTGTGTGCTCCTATAGGGAGAAAAGTTCCCAAGGAAATGCACGTTCTCCGTTCCAGCACTGGGAGCTTAGAAGAAAATGTAAGGGCAAATGGCCTGGGTAGCAACATTGATGCCACCATGCTACCTACAATAGCCCCCAGCTGCCTCTTTTTGGTTTGTTGGTTTTAAAGATTTATTTATTTATTTGAGAGAGAGAGAGAGAGACAGAGAGACCATGAGCTGGGGAGGTAGGGGCAGAGGGAGAGGGACAAGCAGTCTCTCTGCTGAGCAGGGAGCCCAGTGCAGCCAGGACCCTGAGATCACAATCCTAGATGAAATCAGATGCTTCCCCAGGCTGATCTACCCAGGCACCGTCCCCGCTGCGTCCAACTCACTGGGTTTAGCTTCCCAGCAGGTGTCTGCTCTAGTGTTTGCAACCTCCTCCAAGCTTTCTGTGTATGATCTGAAACAGGTCCCCTGTGCAGAGGGCAGAGAGAGCTGAAGAAAGGCCACCACTCCAGCCTGGCAGGTTTATTCAGCCAGAAAACTTACATTCGAGGCTTGTCTTGGGGTTTGTAGCAAGATGAGTGGATTCCCACACCCACCCACCAAATCGCAAAAGTTCATAATGCAGCCTTACCCGGGTTGGGTCACATGTACTGTGAAGGTGCTCTCAGCACCTCAGCACTATCTCGAGACTATGTCCCTGGAGCAGCTTCTGCGACTGGGGAAAGCAATGGGAACCCACAGTCCAAGGACGGGGATAGGTGTAGAGGTTTATTTTTGGTTGTCTTTCTCCCCCTAGGTTTCATATTCCATCAGACAGAACAAGTGGGTGGACTTTGTTTAATTCCCCGTGGTGCCATCAGCATAGCGTTTGGCACATAGTAGGTGTTGCTGCATAGACACTTACTATATGAATCACTGAAAAAACACGTGTTGGGATTAATTGACTGCCTTATTTTATTGAACTTTTATTTAAAAATCAAGTGTGGCTCTGGAGTGCCCTGGTGCCTTGGTCAGCTCAGCTCATGATCTCAAGTCCCAGGATTGAGTCCCGGGTCTGGCTCCTTGCGCAGTGGGGAGTCTGCTTCTCCCTCTGCCCCTCCCCCTTCTCATGCTCGCTCTCTCTCTCTCTCTCAAATAAATAAATAAAATCTTTACAAAGTAAAATGTGGTTCTGGGATGTCTTTTAGTGCATTATTTGTTCCATTACACATTTCAAATATTTTATTTTTTAAAGTTTGGTAGGGCCTCATTAACTGGTTGCATTTGCAAATGATCTCAGCTTAGACAGCTGTCCCTTAGCAGTGACAACTTTTGCTCAGTAGCGTTTTTATTAAGTTTATCAGTATATTTCCTATTTTTCAGTAACAAAGAGAATCTGTATGTCAAACCCTTATTTATTTCAGCAAGTTTGGGGAAACCAACAACCAACTCTGTTTTCTATCTCCCCATCTCTCTCTTTATCTATGATGTGTATGTATACATGTGTGTAGTGGTCATGGTGAGAGATGATGTCAGCAAAGGCAAGCTCCTTGGATACAGATTGTTTGGTTTAAGGTTGAGCAAACTGAGTCTTGAGTGTGTTTGTGATGCATTCAGGGTCATGTTGTGAAACAGTGGCAGAGCAGGTCTGGAATCCAGATTGCCTGCCTTCTAGAGACATTCTTTCTGCCACACAGCATAGCCTCCTTTCATGAACTGCTGTATTGTATGGCAAAGCTACATTCCATTCACATGGCGTGGCTCTTCTAAGATGAGCTTTTGAAATGTTAGTTAATTCCCCAAGTGAACATCTGAGCTTGAGCGATATGATTATTCCTTCTATGTACATGAAGGGAGACATCTGCCCGAGGCTGAAGGATTGGCCATAGGTCATGAGAATGATTTGTTTGAATTCAGAGCCTTCCTTGGATATTGGAACAGCCTTTTCTTGTGGCTCAGAGAACAAAAAGTTATGCAAATCAGGGAGCTGTATTCTGACTTCAGCCCATCTGGACCCTGATTACATGGAAGCAATTTCCTTATAATACTTATTCTAGTACGTGCTTCCTCTCTTCACTCTTGAGTCATGTTACACGAGGCCAGTTCAGATTGAGTGATTTGCTTCCACTTAATGGACTTTATTTTTGCCTGGATTGACTAGATATTTTGCATTTACCTTCAGCAGCATAGGAGAAGTTATTTTTGGAGGGGAGACATTAAAATCAATGTGTTATTCTAGGGTATTGAATGACAGTAACCCAGGGAAATTGTCATATAATTGTTGTCCCCTCCTAAAATCTACCTCCTCCCTGTCGAATACAAAAAATGAGGAAAGCTCCAGCATCCTGATGGCTGTTATTTTTTGCTTCCAGAGCTATAAGCACGGAACTTAAAGAATATCACCCAGGATGCTCACTTGGCAAATGCCACAAGCTTTACTCAGGGCATAAATGATGCAGAGGAGTTTGCACGTGCTGGCTGGACAGGGGCACACTGTTCTCCTGGTCATGTGCAGTGGCTCCAAAGA
This sequence comes from Taxidea taxus jeffersonii, assembly GCA_003697995.1. Lineage (NCBI taxonomy): Eukaryota > Metazoa > Chordata > Mammalia > Carnivora > Mustelidae > Taxidea > Taxidea taxus. Next base: position 63,842 of record ML111247.1, read on the forward strand.
CACAGTGAGGCTTAGTCTGCTGAGAACAAGCAACAATGGATTTAAACAGATCATCTCCAAAATTTCCTTAAGAGAGTATGTACAGGCATTTCTATTTTTATATAATTTCAATGTTGGGAAATAGGCCAGAGATTGCAAATCTCCTCCTTTAAGCCATGGACGGCAGGTTTTGAGAATGTGAGCACATGTGCTGGTGTGGGTACATTTCTGAAAGAGAGAATGTGTGCTTCAGAGAGACAAAAAGACAGTGATAGAGGCAGAGAGACAAAGAAAGAAACACAAATCTTTCTGTTGGACTCTTGGTTGGCCCAACAAACTGACTTTTCCTGACTGGGTCAATTTCTTCTTTATTATTTTCTCTCACCCTAACTTAGGGTTATTCAGCCATGCTTTTACTAAATCTTTGAAACAAATACTTAGCTCACTGCTTTCCAAACTCTTTCCCCAGTCCCCACCCCAAGATAGGGCCTTAAAAGCATCCATATATTCTCTACAGCCATGTTCTTAATTCTTGAGGCTGACCAATCACCTCCAAATGTTCACAGAGGTGGGCCTGGATCCTTGTGTGACCTGGCAAGTCCCATTCAGGGTTGATTTAGGGCAGCAATGATCTTGGCCAGCCAGACTTGCTCAGTGTCATTTTGGTACTCTCATGTCTGGCCTCAATGCTCCTAAACAATGGGGCTGGTGTCCAATTCTTCCTGATACATTGGCTCTGTCCCATAGGTGCCCACCAAAGAAACCAGGTCCTTGGAAAACACAGCAGCAACTATAACTCCAGATGGCCATGTCAGGTAGTGGAAGTTGTGCACTGCACAACTCCAGAGAGTAACATCCATCTCATTCCTTCCAGAGATTCATATATTTACTCCAAGGAATTTTCAGCCGATAGGGACTGAAATGTTCAGAGGAAGTAGTGCTTCTTTCAAATTTGTACATCACTAGATGGGATGTCAGTAAGGCTGCTTTCTTTGAGCAGGAGAAAGCTCACACTTGCCCTCTGGCTCTGTAGTGGTCTTCAGCTAGCAGCTGTAACTCACCTATGACCCAAAATGAGGAGTCCCTATGACCCCAGTCTTGCTCTCCCTGTTCTGGCGAGGACTTTGCCTCTGCTATAGACAGTGATGGTCTCAAACCCCACATTCTCATGCCAACACACGCACATGAAAACACTGCTCTTGCTCTTCTGTATTGTATGTACATAATGCAAGCCCATCCCAGCTTTGCTCTGTGGTTCCAGCCAGAGCTGCCCTTTCTTTAGCTCTCCCTTTGAAAGAACTCAGCATGCATCATCCTTGTTGCTGGGTCCTGTCATCTCTCTTCTTGGCACTCCTGGACCACTGCAACCATATCTCTTCCCAAAGTACAGTGCAGCCTGAGTTGTGGAGGACAGTCTAAGTCCAACAGTTTCCTAAGACAGGGTAGGGACATCTGCACATGCACGCACATTCTCCTCTCTTCCTGGACTGGCTTGACTCCCACCCTTTTATTTATTTTTTTAAGTCTTTTTTTTAAAAGATTTTATTTATTTATTTGACAGACAGATCACAAGTAGTCAGAGAGATAGGCAGAGAGAGAGGAAAAAGCAGGCTCCCTGCTGAGCAGAGAGCCTAATGCGGGGCTCGATCCCAGGACCCTGAGACCATGACCTGAGTCAAAGGCAGAGGCTTTAACCCGCTGAGCCACCCAGGCGCCCCAGACTCCCACTCCTTTAAAACTGGTAGGTGTAAGTGTAAACTTGGGGTAGGCATGTGGAATGGACTTATGTGGATATTTGATGAAAAAGCAGGGTGGTTAGGTTTATTTTCCAGAAAAGAAAACAGCAGAAAAAGCAAGAAAAATGCCCTTCCCACTCCTATCGATCAGGAAAGAGAAGCAGAATAAACGGCATGTTGCTTATAAAGACCCTATGTTAACAGAGATGAAGATTTTATGCCCCAGTCATTTGCTGAGCAACGAGGCTGTTTGAGGTCACTAAAGTCCACTGAATTGTTGGGTTGTCTCAATTCTGTCAGGGTCCTGCCCTTTTAGAGTCACATTGACGGTTCTGCTAAAAGTTACACAGGCACGCTCAAATACACACGTGTGCACTCACATACACACAACGGGGTAGGAGAGTAATGTGGACACTGTGGACATGCTAATCCATTGGGCTCCTCCATGGGAAGAGACACTCTGTCTTCCCATTATTGTCTGCCACGGGCTGAAAAGTACTGCATTTGACACATCTTAGAGCGCTCTACTTCACTATGCATTTCTATGGCAACGATCAGTGTAGCACCGGGATCCTCATTAATCCTCTCAATGTCCCTATTTGGTAGGCCGCTGACAGCTAATATAATCTTCATGCTGTAGGTGAGGGAAACTTTAACCATTATTTGTCAATATTGCCGGGAAAGAAGAAATGTATAAACCATCTATAAGCAGACCTAGCAGCATATTAAAAGTTTTGGAGAAGACTTTCTTGCTTTCACTTGTCTGTTTCTCTCTTTTCTGGAGGCTTCATCCTCCTCTTACACCCTGCTTTCAGAAGCCTCTGTCTCTTCCATTTACACAGATGAATAGAGCAGGATTGCTCCCAATTTCCCACGTTCAGAAATAAATCAGTGGAGGTGTCTCCTAGCACTCCTCTTCCTCTTCCCTACTTTGGATAAAAGAACCCACAACTGAGTTCAGGATCACTTTCTGGTCCGGGCGAGGCCCTTCACAGAGGCAGTTTGCCTGCCAGCGTTCACCTTTTCCTTCAGTAACTTTATAGCATCTTATGTGTTTATATTGTGATGCTACCTGATTGCAAGGTTTAGAGCATTTTGTCAGTGGACATCGATATCACTAGAAGGGCTTCTGCAGTGCCCCATCTGCAAGTGTACAGCCTGGCAGGTGAGTAAAGACCAGGCACTGAGTTGCCTTCCCTGAGGGCAAGAGGTGAGACCGCCTTTGACATGCATGGGACATTGGGGGTTGCCTGAAAGTACAAAATAATTTTAGATGAAGAGATAATAATGAAAGAATAAATGATTCGAGAGGGAATTAACAGCTTGCTAGATATACACATTAGGTCTAACTCTCACCCCCGTGAAGTTATTTATCTATTGAAACATTGAGGTAATGTCAATATTGTTTCAAATGTAGCAAGCTTGAAGTCAGCCAGAGTAATTGTTCATGAAAAGGGGGATATGTTAAAACACCAATACTCCTGTAGCTCATCCATTCACTTGAAGCAAGTGTTATTCTTTTTGGATATGACGAGATGTGATAAGATACAGAGTATCTGAGATTTTCCTGTAATATATAAAACTATGATGGGAACATTACATTTCATCTTTCTCACCAAGCCCACTCTTCTATGTTGCCAGCATTAATATATGGTAGAAATAATGATAGACTAGCATAAGCAATTAAAATGTCTGCCCGTGAGTTGAATCATGCCCCAAGCTCAGAACTGTAGAAAGAACTTCAATCACTTTAGAAGATTATGATCATACCTTTCGGTGATTAAAAAGAAGTATCCATAAAGGTACCAGATGTAAAAATCTTTAGCACTGAGAGAAGGAAAAGACTAATTTCCTTCTGTATTAGAGTTCTTATGCTTCTTTGTAAAATCCTGACTCTCTCAGTCAAATCAGGCCATGGAAAGCAAGCATCAGTAGCAATTACATTAAAAACCGAGAAATGGGGATGCCTGGGTGGCTCAGTTGGTTAAGTGGCTGCCTTCGGCTCAGGTCATGATCCCAGGGTCCTGGAATCGAGTCCCACATCGGGCTCCTTGCTCGGCAGGGAGCCTGCTTCTTCCTCTGCCTCTGCCTGCCTCTCTGTCTGCCTGTGCTCGCTAGCTCTCTCTCCCTCTCTCTCTGACAAATAAATAAAAATTAAAAAAAAAAAAATGAGAAATGATACCGAGTGCCGACTCCACAGCCAACAGAGTTCCTATACCTTGGGATATTTCGAGCCCTCCTCCCTGGTCCCTCAGCAGGACTGTTCCTTACTACACACTGATTTTTGGCTTTATCTCTTCCTCACCCTACCAATCATAACTAGTGTCTTTGTCCTCTGCTGGTCCACTGTGAGAGCTGGTGGCTGCCTGTCTGGGGGGTCTCGCCCTAGAGTTACTGATGCTATTTTCAGTGGGACAGGAGAGAACTTTGTTGCCACCAGAAACTTCTTTCCAAATAGTGGTCTTGCTCCTGTCATCTTGTTGGACAAGCTTGCAAAAAATTGGTAGCAAAAATGTTCTAGGGCTAAGAAGGTTGTAAAGAGGAACCACAGGATTTGAATCTTGGAGTTCCTTTCCCCAGTGATCAATGTCTTAAAATGGGGTTTCAACCTCCATCAGTTGGGGAAAGCAATCTGGGCACTCTTGGGTTCTTTCCTCAGAGGCTGTGAGGTTTGAGGATTTTCATCTGAACATTGTAAATCTCTATTGTAGATCTCAAATGGCCTCCATTATTTGACCAAAAAAAACTAATTTGCTTCACTTAGAGTCCTGATCATTATGGTGGATTGGAATGTGCCACTGCTCAAGATTTTATGTTGGAAGATGAAGCCCCAGGACCCCAGAATGTGATCTTATCTGGGGAAAGGGTCATTACAGAGGTAATCAAGTTACAGAGAGGTGAATTAGAGTGGACCCTAATCCAACATGACTGGTGTCCTTGGAAGAAGAGAAAATTTAGAGATGGACTTAAACAGAGGAAAGATAATGAGAAATCATAGGGAGAAAGCTAGCTATAAGCCAGAGAGGGGGACCTGGTACACATTCTCTCTCAGCCTTCAGAAGGAACCAAACTTGCTGACACCTTCATCCCAGACCTCCAACCTCCAGAACTGAGAAACAATAAGTTAGGTAGCTACCCAGTCTGTGCTGCTTTGTAATGGCCACCCACACTGACCAACACAGTGGTTATCCAGGATAATTCTTACTCCCTCATGATCTTTATAAAAACCAAATAGTCTGGCTATGTACTTGTTGACTGATACAGGCAGATGAGTAGGATGACCATATTATCATCACAGAAATATTTTGAGGGTGATCAGTGGTGATATCACAATCACCTTGAAAAAACAGAGATCATTAGGGACTCCCTTTGGCAAACAGGATTGGTCATTCTCTGTAACATATAACAATAAAACAAGACTCCATGCCCTTTGTATTCTACTCCTTTCTTCCGTTTATTGAAGAAACCAGGCCAGTTGCCTTGTGTTTTCACAACTAGATTTTGCCAATTGCATCCCTGTGATGTTATTTTTACATGTATGTATGTATGTATATAGATAGATAGATATTTACATATATTATCCATTTATATAAACTATATGTATTTACATATATATTTACATATTTATTATACATATATATTAACCCTTTCATGTCATTTAAAATGCCACTTAGTTAGGTTCAAGAGGCCTTATCAGACTTAGGTTCTTTTTTTTCTTTTTGCAAAAAGACCTCATTGGTGGTGCTGTGTACCTCCCATTACATGTCATCAAGAAGTACCCATTGTCCTGTTATCTCTTCACTTGTGGTATTAAGGTTGAACAAAGGATTCATATATCAATGCTTAGTCCAACACCTGTAGACTTCCCCTTAGCCTTTCATTTAATGATAGTGTTGAATGGGTCAATTGTTCTTACTTGAGTTTGCAAAATGATGATGTTCTGCCCTTCCTTCTGTTTTTATCAATTGCAGTTCTTCTATTAAGAACTTTCCTTATGATGTATTTTCTTACTCTGCTGCACAGTTTCATAGGAGGATCAAGAAAAATCCTTGAATCTCTCCCTTTATTTGTAAATTCTCAGAATACAGTGATGGCCTAACAACCTCCAGAGATAACCTGCTTGGACCTAGTTGCTTTCATTAGCATCTCCTGGACTGTAACATACTTGTTGAGTTTCAACTTATGCTCTAATTGTTCTGAGTCTGCCCCTTGGAGTTCTTTCAAGTTGGCTCCTGTGTACTTGCCCCAGAATTCTTTCTTAGTGCCTTTGGTTTCAGTTACAAGATATTCTGGACTCATCTTGGACATCTTCTGCCCCAGACCTGAAATCAGTCATTTGTAAAGAAGTCTTGGTTCTTTTTAGCGAGAAATACTATTTAAAAACCATAGTCTGAAAACTAGTTACACTCCTTATAACTGAATTAATCATTGCTTCTGGGCCTTTCCAGTAGATAGAGGAAGAAAATGCATATTTTTAAAAGGAAATTATATTATGAGTTTATATTGATATTTCCAATAAAAAATTAAGAATGTAGTGGTTTTTTTTAATTTAAGCTTTTTTTATTTAAACATATAATGTAACTACACCACCCTCTCCCAACCTCTCTCCCCCCCCACCCCCCACAGTTTGTTTTATGACATTAAGAGTCTATTTTGGTTTGTCTCTCTCCCGATCCCATCTTGTTTCATTTTTTCTTTTCCTACCACCTTAACCCATAACTCCGTTGCATCTCCACTTCCTCATATCAGGGAGATCATGTGATAGTTGTCTTTCTCCAGTTGACTTATTTCGCTAAGCATAATACGCTCTAGTTGCATCCATGTCGTCGCAAATGGTAAGATTTCATTTCTTTTGATGGCTGCATAGTATTCCATTGTATATATATACCACCTCTTCTTTATCCATTCATCTGTTGGTGGACATCTAGGTTCTTTCCATAACTTGGCTATTGTGGACATTGCTGCTATAAACACTCGGGTACATGTGCCCCTTTGGATCACTACATTTGTATCTTTAGGGTAAATATCCAGTAGTGCAATTGCTGGGTCATAAGGTAGCTCTATTTTCAATTCTTTGAGGAAACTCCATGCTGTTTTCCAGAGTGGTTGCACCAGCTTGCATTCCCACCAACAGTGTAGGAGGGTTCCCCTTTCTCCACATCCTCGCCAGCATCTGTCATTTCCTGACTTGTTCATTTTAGCCATTCTGACTGGTGTGAGGTGGTATCTCATTGTGGTTTTGATTTGTATTTCCCTGATGCCCAGTGATGTGGAGCACTTTTCCATGTGTCTGTTGGCCATCTGGCTGTCTTCTTTGCAGAAATGTCTGTTCATGTCCTCTGCCCATTTCTTGGTTGGATTATTTGTTCCTTGGGTGTTGAGTTTGCTAAGCTCTTTATAGATTTTGGATACTAGCCCTTTATCTGATATGTCGTTTACAAATATCTTTTCCCACTCTGTCAGTTGTCTTTTGGTTTTGTTGACTGTTTCCTTTGCTGTGCAAAAGCTTTTGATCTTGATGAAATCCCAATAGTTCATTTTTTCCCTTGCTTCCCTTGCCTTTGGCATTGTTCCTAGGAAGAAGTTGCTGCGGCTGAGGTCGAAGAGGTTGCTGCCTGTGTTCTCCTCAAGGATTTTGAAGGATTCCTTTCTCACGTTGAGGTCCATCATCCATTTTGAGTCTATTTTCCTGTGTGGTGTAAGGAAATGGTCCAACTTCATTTTTCTGCATGTGGTTGTCCAATTTTCCCAACACCATTTTTTGAAGAGACTGTCTTTTTTCCATTGGATATTCTTTCCTGCTTTGCCAAGGATTAGTTGACCATAGAGTTCAGGGTCTATTTCTAGGCTCTCCGTTCTGTTCCATTGATCTATGTGTCAGTTTTTGTGCCAGTACCATACTGTCTTGATGATGACAGCTTTG
>ML111247.1:71879-82862 GCA_003697995.1 Taxidea taxus jeffersonii
CTTTGGCTTTCTTTTTCAATATTCCTTTGGCTATTCGAGGTCTTTTCTGGTTCCAGATAAATTTTAGGATTATTTGTTCCATTTCTTTGAAAAAATTGGAAGAGATTTTGATAGGCATTGCATTAAATGTGTAGATAGCTTTAGGTAGCATAGACATTTTCACAATATTTATTCTTCCAATCCATGAGCATGGAACATTTTTCCATTTCTTTGTGTCTTCCTCAATTTCTTTCATGAGTACTTTATAGTTCTCTGAGTATAGATTCTTTGCCTCTTTGGTTAGGTTTATTCCTAGGTATCTTATGGTTTTGGGTGTAACTGTAAATGGGATTGACTCCTTAATTTCTCTTTCTTCTGTCTTGTTGTTGGTGTAAAGAAATGCAACTGATTTCTGTGCATTGATTTTATATCCTGACACTTTACTGAATTCCTGTACAAGCTCTAGCAGTTTTGGAGTGGAGCCTTTTGGTTTTCCCACATATAGTATCATATCATCTGCAAAGAGCAATAGTTTGACTTCTTCTTTGACGATTTGAATGCATTTAATTTCTTTTTGTTGTCTGATTGCTGAGGGTAGGACTTCTAGTACTATGTTGAATAGCAGTGGTGATAGCGGACATCCCTGCCGTGTTCCTGACCTTAAGGGAAAAGTTCTCAGTTTTTCTCCATTGAGAATGATACTTGCGGTGGGTTTTTCATAGATGGCTTTGATGATATTGAGGTATGTGCCTTCTATCCCTACACTTTGAAGAGTTTTGATTAGGAAGGGATGTTGCACTTTGTCAAACAATTTTTCAGCATCTATTGAGAGTATCATATGGTTCTTGTTCTTTCTTTTGTTAATGTATTGTATCACATTGATTGATTTGTGGATGTTGAACCAACCCTGCTGCCCTGGAATAAATCCCACTTGGTCGTGGTGAATAATCCTTTTAATGTACTGTTGGATCCTATTGGCTAGTATTTTGGTGAGAATTTTCGCATCTGTGTTCATCAAGGATATTGGTCTGTAATTCTCTTTTTTGATGGAATCCTTGTCTGGTTTGGGGATCAAGGTGATGCTGGCCTCATAAAATGAGTTTGGAAGTTTTCCTTCCATTTCTATTTTTTGGAACAGTTTCAGGAGAATAGGAATTAATTCTTCTTTAAATGTTTGGTAGAATTCCCCTGGGAAGCCATCTGGCCCTGGGCTTTTGTTTGTTTGGAGATTTTTGATGACTGTTTCAATCTCCTTACTGGTGATGGGCCTATTCAGGTTTTCTATTTCTTCCTGGTTCAGTTTTGGCAGTTTATATGTCTCTAGGAAAGCATCCATTTCTTCCAGATTGTCAAATTTGTTGGCATAGAGTTGCTCATAATATGTTCTTATGATTGTTTGTATTTCTTTGGTGTTGGTTGTGATCTCTCCTCTTTCATTCATGATTTTATTTATTTGGGTCCTTTCTCTTTTCTTTTTGATAAGTCTGGCCAGGGTTTTATCAATCTTATTAATTCTTTCAAAGAACCAGCTCCTATTTTTGTTGATTTGTTCTATTGTTTTTTTTGGTTTCTATTTCATTGATTTCTGCATTGATCTTTATTATTTCTCTTCTCCTGCTGGGTTTAGGCTTTCTTTGTTGTTCTTTCTCGAGCTCCTTTAGGTGTAGTGTTAGGTTGTGTATTTGAGACCTTTCCTGTTTCTTGAGATAGGCTTGTATTGCTATATATTTTCCTCTCAGGACTGCCTTTGCTGTGTCCCACAGAGTTTGGACCGTTGTGTTTTCATTATCATTTGTTTCCATGGTTTTTTTCAATTCTTCTTTAATTTCCTGGTTGACCCATTCATTCTTTAGAAGGATGCTGTTGAGTCTCCATGTACTTGTGCTCTTTCCAAATTTCCTCTTGTGATTGAGTTCTAGCTTCAGAGCATTGTGGTCTGAAAATATGCAGGGAATGATCCCAATCTTTTGATACCAGTTGAGACCTGATTTATGACCCAGGATGTGATCTATTCTGGAGAATGTTCCATGGGCACTAGAGAAGAATGTGTATTCTGTTGCTTTGGGATGGAATGTTCTGAATATATCTGTGATGTCCATCTGGTCCAGTGTGTCATTTAAGACCTTTATTTCCTCGTTGATCTTTTGCTTGGATGATCTGTCCATTTCAGTGAGGGGTGTGTTAAAGTCTCCAACTATCATTGTATTCTTGTCAATGTGTTTCTTTGATTTTGTTATTAATTGGTTTATATAGTTGGCTCCTCCCATGTTAGCGGCATAGATATTTAAAATTGTTAGATCGTCTTGTTGGACAGACCCTTTGAGTATGATAGAGTGTCCTTCCTCATCTCTTATTATAGTCTTTGGCTTAAAATCTAATTGATCTGATATAAGGATTGCCACCCTAGCTTTCTTCTGATGTCCACTAGTATGGTAATTTGTTTTCCATCCCCTCACTTTCAGTCTGGAGGTGTCTTCAGGTCTAAAATGAGTTTCTTGTAGACAGCATATTGATGGGTTTTGTTTTTTTATCCATTCTGAAACCCTTGTCTTTTGATTGGGGCATTTAGCCCATTTATGTCCAGGGTAACTATTGAGAGATATGAATTTAGTGCCATTGTATTGCCTGTAAAGTGATTGTTACTGAATATTGTCTCTGTTCCTTTCTGATAACACTTTTAGGGTCTCTCTTTGCTTAGAGGACCCCTGTCAATATTTCCTGTAGAGCTGGTTTGGTGTTTACAAATTCTTTGAACTTTTTTTGTCCTGGAAGCTTTTCATCTCTCCTTCTATTTTCAATGATAACCTAGATGGACAAAGTATTCTTGGCTGCATGTTTTTCTCGTTTAGTGCTCTGAATATATCATGCCAGTTCTTTCTGGCCTGCCAGGTCTCTGTGGACAAGTCTGCTGCCAATCTAATATTTTTACCATTGTATGTTACAGACTTCTTGTCCCGTGCTGCTTTCATGATTTTCTCGTTGTCGCTAAGACTTGCAAATTTTAATATTAGATGGCGGGGTGCGGACCGATTCCTATTGATTGAGGGGTATTCTCTGTACCTCCTGGATTTTGATGCTTGTTCCCCTTGCTATATTAGGGAAATTCTCTACAATAATCCTCTCCAGTACACTTTCTGCTCCTCTTTCTCTTTCTTCTTCTTCTGGAATCCCAATTATTCTAATGTTGTTTCGTCTTATGGCATCACTTATCTCTCGAATTCTCCCCTCGTGGTCAAGTAGTTCTTTGTCTCTCTTTTGCTCAGCTTCTTTACTCTCTGTCATTTGGTCTTCTATAGAACTAATTCTTTCTTCTGCCTCATTTATCCTAGCAGTAAGCGCCTCCATTTTTTATTGCACCTCATTAATAGCTTTTTTTATTTCAACTTGATTAGATTTTACTTCTTTTATTTCTCCAGAAAGGGCCTTTATTTCTCCTGACAGGGTTTCTCTAATATCTTCCATGCCTTTTTCAAGCCCGGCTAGAACCTTGAGAATCGTCCTGAATTCCAGATCTGACATATTACCAATGTCTGTATTGATTAGGTCCCTAGCCTTCGGTCCTGCCTCCTGTTCTTTTTTTTGTGGTGAGTTTTTCCGCCTTGTCATTTTGTCCAGATAAGAATCTGCTGTTCTCCTTGTTAAGTGAACTTGGTCTTGGCTGGATTTCTTGTTGATCTTCTGGGGGAGGGGCCTGTTGTAGTGATTCTCAAGTGTCTCTGCCCCAAGCGGAATTGCACCGCCCTTACCAGGGTCGGGCTAAGTAATCCTCTCAGGTTCGCTTTTGGGAGCTTTTGTTCCCTGAATGCTTTCTGTAGAGTTCTGGAGGACGGGAATGAAAATGGCAGCCTCCCAATCTCAGGTTTGGAGGAGGCGAGAGCTTGGGGCCCCAGTTTTCAGTGTGCCTTCAGAGAAAAGCGTTTAATCACTCCCGTCTCCCCAGCCTCTGGCGGCGCCTGGAGAAAATCGTGCGTAATCAGTCCTGTCTCACTGGCTTCTGTGAGCCCTCCGAGCTCACCCAGCCTGTGTCCCAGGGTCTCTGTCTCTGGCAGAGTCCCACCTGGGGTCTCCAAACTCCTAGATCCTTGAGCTCTCCCAGGTCGGAGTCTCCCCAGATCCTGTGGGGACCCCTCGCACAGAGCACCGGCACGTGTTACAGACCACGGCTCTAGGACACCCCAAGGTTCAATCTTCGGCTCTGTCTCTGAAGCCGGGTTCCTGGCTCTAATACCTGTGAGCTTTGTGACACTCAGATACCCCCGATCCTTCTGTGACCCCGTGGGACCTGAGTCCACGCTGTCCCTATGAGGTCTTCACAACAGTTTAGCCTCTGGAGCGATGTCCCTCCATGGAGCTGAGTTTTAAAAGTCCTGATTTTGTGCTCCTTTGTTCCGCCGCTTGCCGGGAGTCGGCCCCTCCCCCCGGGGTCTATCTTCCCATTGCATTGGATTCACTTCTCTGCTGGTCTTACCTTTTAGAAAGTGGTCGATTTTCTGTTTGTAGAATTGTTGTTTTTCTTTTTTTCGATCTTGAATTCGTAGGTGTTCGGAGTGGTTTGATAGGCTATCTAGCTGATCTCCTGCTGCCTGATGTCATCTCAGCCTGCTACTTCTCTGCCATCTTGACTCCCCTCTCCTATTTACCTATCTTTTATAATAATGTATATTACTGTATGATGTAATGTTTTAAAATATGAATTCCATCTTAGTATAATAATATTCATTTTTAAAATTTTCATTTTTATTTTTAAGGAAATTAACTTAATTTGCACCCAAGGATTGATGATATCTAAGGAAACTTGGTTTATGTTCTAATATTCTTGGAGAAAGTGGCACACGGAATTATATTTAGAGTGAACCACAGAAACAGCCAGGTCGTGCACTGAAAGTAACCTTTTTTTAAATTAAAAATTTTATTTATTTTTTTGAGAAAAAGAGAGAGATAGCAACAGAGAGCAGTAATGGGGAGGGGAGGAAGGAGCAGGTTCCCCACTGAGAAGGGAGCAGGGCTTAAACCCAGGACCCTGGGATGATGACCTGAGCTGAAGACAGATGCTTAACCACTTAACCGACTGAGCCACCCAGGTGCCCCTGAACGTAATCTTTATAAAGAAGTTCCTAGCAGCAGTTGGGAGGAGTGGACATGCATGGAGGGAAAGAGAGTGAAGGGTTTTTTTTACATCTACTGCTTCTTTCTAAATTTACCAGGACAGAATCTACATTTGCATATTCTCCATTTGTTTCATGTGTACATCCTTCATATTTTAATATAAGATTTATAATCAGGGACACCTGGGTGGCTCAGTGGGTTAAGCCACTGCTTTCGGCTCCGGTCATGATCCCAGAGTCCTGGGATCGAGTCCCGCATCGGGCTCTCTGCTCGGCAGGGAGCCTGTTTCTCCCCTCTCCGTTCTGTCTGCCTCTCTGCCTACTTGTGTGATCTCTGTCTGTCAAATAAATAGATAAAACCTTTAAAAAAAAAGATTTATAATCAAACACTTTTTTAAAGATTTTGTTTATTTATTTGAGAGAGAGAGGGAGAGAGAGAGAGCACGCACAGAGGGAGAGGGAGAAAGAGATTCCCTGCTGAGCAGAGAGTCTGAGGCTGGACCCCAGGACCCAAAGATCATGACCTGAGCTGAAGGCAGACACTTAACCAATTAGGCCACCCAGGTTCCCCAGACACTTTTTGTGAGATAATGTACATTATAAGGTTAGTTGCTCTGTGAATGGAGTTAATGGTGATGAACAATATTATAATTTTCTGAAATGGAAGTAAACATCTTGAAAAGCAAACATTTCATTTTGTTCCCCTAAGCTCCCTGTAGTTCACCCAACAGTGGTGCAACCCATCTTCATTTCTTGAGACACTTACAAGAAGAGAGACTTTAAAACTTAGCAGTAATTATTACATATTGTTGCTATATGCAAACCCAGGCATTAACTTAAATTATGAGTATTTAGCATTAACAAGACCTCTGGGTGTGCAGACATCAGCACTTTGTACATATTCCCCTTTCATCTAAAGTGCTGTCTGGAATAATATCAGATCATTTTTTTCCTAAAGTAGGTTGAGCAGATATGTATGGAATTATGGGCATCCCTGAATACCAAGAAGGAATCTCTTTATTTCTTGCTACAAACACCTTATTTAGGTAATGTTCAGATGCTTTTAAAAACTAATGGAAAGGAAATATTGCCTTGAGAATTCTTAATAGGTTAGGAACAGAAAAAGTGGAAGCTTTCATAGTCAGGGTTTTTCAGTTTGTAACATGATCGGTCCTAGCCCTCATTTCCAGAGATTATGTTTCTGTCTATCTGTCTCAGCTAAGGGCCAGGAATTCATATGTTTAAGAAGTATCTAAGGGTCTCTGTTTTGTGGTGTTCCACTATCACATTTTCAGGCACATATCCTTGAAAATTTCTGAGTAAAATTGGTGGGATGAAATCAGATCACAAAACCCTCCTACCCAGTACATAATGAAAACAATATTTTAAAGCAATGTGCCAGGAGCACACAGACAAGGAACACAACCTCACATGGCAAACTTCTGGAAGTGGCCGTCAAGAACAGAAGCAAGCATAGCTTGAGAATGATAATTGACCTCTAAGCCTAGTAAGTGATCTAAAGTAAATTTTAGGATTGTAGGAAATACTCTTTTTTAAAAAAAATAATTTTATTAATGTGGGTCAAAATGCTGCCCATGAGGTAGATGAAACAAGCAAGCAACAACAAGCTGACTCAGTCTTACAGAAGCAAACACTTAGGACTTCCTGGATTTGGAGAACAATTCAAAGCCAATAGGTATTTCTATCTGAAAATAAAATACACATGCCACCTAATAAGGCAAGGCCTGAAGTCCTTAACACCATCTCAGAAGTAAGAATAGAGCCTAATCTTTTAACCATTTCTACATGTAATCTGATCTGAACTCCGCACCTCCCTACTCTCTAGCTTCCCAGCTTAGGCTTCAAAAATAGATGGAATCAAAAATAGCCAGCCTGCAATCAGCCACAATGAGAATGATGAATTTACATGCAGTAAGTGAGAAAAAAATAGAAACTCTGGACCAGGCAGCCTGCTTTAGTGCCTGATTGCTTGATCAAGATGACAGGAAATGTCATGGCAAATATCTCACATTCTAGGAAGGGAAGGGAAGGGAAGGAAAGGAAAGGGAAAAGGCAGGGGCAGGAGGGGTTGGGAGGAGATGGGAGAAGAACAGCCTCTGGAATGAGAATCAAGAATTTGGTCTGGAAAAAATGACAAGGAAAAACAAAGTACTTCATTGTGTTTTTCATGTTCAAGAAAATTTAATGCAAACATAATATCATGAAAATTGGAGCTCAAAGGAGTTGTGATTAAACCTAGAATGAAGCTGAAGTGAGATTGCAGAGAGTTTTGAGGACTTACATCAATACTTTTATACCATTAGTTGCATAACTTAGAAGTTGCTAGAGAATAAAAATGTTAATATTCTAACCTATTAAGTCAGAAGAAAAATGTAATAATTGCTGTGATTTTAAAAGAAATAAAAGAGCAGATCAAAGGAGATAAGAAATCTAAAAGAAAGCATGACATTATAGAAAAAGGTAATTTTGGTTAAGAAAACTCAGTACATGAAATGGAGAAATGTTGAGATGTATAACTGAATAAAAATCTCAAGGAAAAATTGAAATAAAGGATAAAATCTGAGGTTGTTTTTCAAAGCTCTATTTTAGGGGGAAAAATTGAAGAACTACCTAATGTAATACTTATTCTAGTGAAGCTCTGAATTTCAAAAATAAAGACAAACTTTTCAGGCATTCAGAAAATACAAATAAGTCAACTACATGGGGGAACAGACTTGTCAGACTTTTTCATATCATCACACGAATAAAGAGTAACATTTACTCTGACCTACAGGTATAGGTAGTTATGACGTCCAAAGGTGCTGTGTGTTTCTCAGCCTCCCTTTAGTTAGGTTGAAGTTCTGTGACAAGTTCTGGCTGAGTGACAAGAGACAAAGTAATGTGCCTCACTTGAGAGCCAAGGCAATTGAATTCATCTTCTCTGTGCCCCTGCCCTGGGCAACTTGATGGCCATATATTATAGAAGAAACAAGGACAAGATGTGGACTAGGCATCTGAACAGAGAGAAACCTGTGCTGTATGAAGCTACCAATATATTGACTTAGTTTGTTTCTGAATGTAACCTCCCCTCCATGAGAGTGACCTAGTATCACTGTAAGTAACCAAGGTGTCCAAGAACAAAGGCAATGCCCGCATAGTCTCCACTATGAAAAACCTCAGCCAATAGAGTCCCAGTGAGTACTTTTAACTAAAACTGCTACATGATGAGATCCATTTAGGGCATGCATCTAAAGATTCCAGCTTTTTTTTTTTTAAAGCTTTTATTTAATTATTTGACATAGAGAGATCACAAGTAGGCAGAGAGAGAGGAGGAGGAGGAAGCAGGCTCCCTGCCAAGCAGAGAGCCCAATGTGGCTCTCCCTCCCAGAACTCTGAGATCATGACCTGAGCTGAAGCCTGAGGCTTAACCCACTGAGCCACCCAGGCACCCTGAAGATTCCAGCTTAATACAATTATTATATCTGGGATTTGAGTGATTCTTTTTCTCTTTTACATTTTCTGCAACGACTGAATTCTTTTATATAGAATGTGTGCTTTTCTATTGCAAATATTATAAATGATGAAGGAAGGGGAGATGCAGATAGAGGGAAAGACAATAAGTTGAATCATAATGTGCAAGGCAGGAAAAAATACTGTCAGATTTTTTGTTTACTCTAAAGTAAGACAAATTGATCATAAAGCTCATTTGGAAGGGCAAACAAGCCAGCATGGCCGGGAAAGCTTTGGATGAGAAGACTAGTACCACCAGGCATAAAATAATATAAAAATACTGTCATTAAAAATGCTAATATCATATGAATAAACAGAAATCTCAATGGAACAAAATCTAAAATCCAAGGGAAGACCCTACTGAAAATGGAAATTCCTGAAATACGATGATATAAAAAGGTTGCATCTCAAATTAGTGAAGGAAAGAAGGATTTCTGAACAAGAAATGTTTGGATAACTGTAAAAGTGATGTGGAAAAAGATAACATTGGAGAAATTTTTCACAGAAAAAAAATGATAAACCAAATGGCTCAAAGAATTAATGCCAAAAAAATGAACTAATGAAAAAACAAATAAATAACCCCCTGTAAATATTGGAGGACACATGAGTGAATCTCTTAAAAACCTGGAAATAAGAAATATTTTCTAACTATAACTCACAAATCAGAAGTAAGAAGAGGAAAAAGAATAAATTAAGCTACTCAAAACCCCCAAACATTTCTATTTGGAAAAAAAGAGCAAAATAAACAATGGAAAAAATGAGGTATGTGAAAATCTGTTTGTAATCCATTTCATAGAATTTTGCTGGTCCTAAAATATTTTCCATTAGTAGATGAGAAAACTATAAAAATAGAAGAAAAACAAGTATAGAAAAATGGGTAAGATATAAGGACAGCTCACAAAAAAGAAAATGCAAATGGCCTTTAAAAAATAAAAGATGTTGGGATGCCTGGGTGGCTCAGTTGGTTAAGCAGCTGCCTTCGGCTCGGGTCATGATCCCAGCATCCTGGGATCGAGTCCCACATCAGGCTCCTTGCTTGGCAGGGAGCCTGCTTCTCCCTCTGCCTCTGCCTGCCACTCTGTCTGCCTGTGCTCATTCTCTCTCTCTCTCTCTCTCTCTAACAAATAAATAAAATCTTAAAAAAAAATAAAATAAAAGATGTTCATTCTAGTTCCTTAAAAGAGAAAGTAAAGTAAGATATCAAGACAATTTAAAACACCATGGAAGAACCTGGTTCACAATCATTTCTGTGCAGAATCTTTCTGTTAAAAAAGACCAGAGTATTAGTTGGTCCTCTTTAGACCAGAGCTTAACCTATGGACTCTTTTTTGGAATGATGCATTGAATGGACAAAATAAAATCCTTAAGTTTACAAAGGAAAGCATTTTTTTTTTTTTGTAAACCACACTGATATCTTTTTTTCAGCACTCTAACTAAACAAAATTTACAAGTATATCATACTCTGAAGCAAAGTTTTGGTACACAGCACTCTCATATTTTAGGATGCAGTTGCAAATTGATTCAACCACCACATACAGGAGTGACAATATCTAATAAAATTACCCAGAAAGAGCAAAAGACAGAAGGAACTGACAATGACATCTTAAACTACAACCAGTATTGAATACTTCATAATAAAATTATACTGATGTTTTGAAACTATTACATATATAATAGTATAAAGTAAATAAATACTTATGTAAATGATATTAGGAAACAACGTCCTCAGTATAAAGTCAAAGAAGTTACATAAAAACACTACATTCGGAGGAGTCAAGATGGTGGAGAAGTAGCAGGCTGAGACCACATCAGGCAGCAGGAGATCAGCTAGATAGCCTACAAAACCATTCCGAACACCTACGACTCCAACAGGAGATCAAAGAGAAGAAAAACAACAATTCTAGAAACAGAAAATCGCCCACTTTCTAAAAGGTAGGACAAGCAGAGAAGTGAATCCAACGCGAAGGGAAGATAGACCCCAGGGGGAGGGGCGGGCTCCCGGCAAGCGGCGGAGCACAAAATCAGGACTTTTAAAAGTCTGCTCCATGGAGGGACATCACTCCAGAGGCTAAACTGGGGTGAAGACCTCACGGGGACAGCGTGGACTCAGGTCCCCTGGGGTCACAGAAGGATCGGGGGTGTCTGAGTGTTGCAGAGCTCACAGGTATTAGAGCGGAGAAGCCGGCTGCGGAGACAGAGCCCAGGTTTCCTAGAGCAATAGTCTGTGACAGGGGCCGGTGCTCTGTGACACGGGCCAGTGCTCTGTGGAGGGGTCCCCACAAGATCCGGGGAGACTCTGAACCAGGAGAGGTCAGGGATCTACGGGGTTTGGAGAGTCCAGGTGGGACTCTGCCAGAGACAGAGATGCTTGGTCACAGGCTGGGTGACC
>RCUC01166715.1:0-22864 GCA_003697995.1 Taxidea taxus jeffersonii
TGGGCTCTCCGGGGGATGCTCTAGGCTGCTCTCTGACCCACTTCCCGTCCATCCCCCTGGGCTGGCTGACCCTGTCTGCCCTGTCTGCCTCTCCCCCTCTGAAGCCTGGGGTGCCCATCCTGGCGGCAAGCACGACGTCCCCCCTCCCCACCCTGTCCCCACAGGCTGTGGAAAAGCTGGTGCAGGGAGCCGAGAGCGGCTGCCATTCGGAGAAGGAGAAGCAGATTGTCCTGAACTGCAGCCGGCTTCTCACCCGCGTGCTGCCCTACATCTTTGAGGACCCTGACTGGAGGGGCTTCTTCTGGTCCACAGTGCCCGGGGCAGGGCGAGCAGGGGTCTGTGGGCCTGGCTGTGGGGCCGGGTGGGAAGGATGTGGCTAGATGGAGGGAACCCGTTCAGGGCCTGTCACATTCCTCCAAATCTCTTGTGGGGTTTGGGAAGTACAGGGGAAGGGGAATGGGGGTTGCAGCTGAGGCATCTCCCACATGGGCATCTGCGCCTTCAGCTGGGCAGACACGGGGGCAGGGCAGTTGGGCACTCTCCCTCCCCACCCTTCCCCTCCCTGGGTTTATCTCCAGGCAACTGGGTGAGCATAGGACCCCAGTGATTCCCAGCAGGCCTGAGGCTCTAGAGTTTTCGGGACCTGGCCTGTCTCCTTCCAGCCTGTGGGGAGGTTTCTTCCCGGGCCCCAGCCCCCTTCTGCCTTAGGAAGTTTGGGGTGGTTGGGAATCTACTTCCTTTTCTTTCTGTGTCTTCCTTCATCCCTCTGCCCATGATCGCCTGCCTGGGCCCAGATCCAACCCCCTTCCAACTCCCAAGTCCTGGGGCCACTTCTCCTTGGCCAGTGACCACTGAGGCGGCCTATGCTATATCCCGAGCAGGGAGACGATGATGATGAGAACGCCCGGCCCCTCGCTGAGTCCCTGCTCCTGGCCATCGCCGACCTCCTCTTCTGTCCAGATTTCACTGTCCAGAGCCACCGAAGGAGCACTGTGGTGAGAGCCCCCGATCTCCCACCCTTAGGCTGGGAGGGCTTTGGTCCTGGGTTGGGGGTTGAAGTTCCCTTAGGCAGGACCCCGCAGGGGCAGGGGCTGCCCTGGAAGAGCTGGGCAGGGCTGGGAAGGGGCTGGTGACTGGCACAGCTGGAGAGGAGCCAGCTGGTGCCTGGCCCTGCCCCCTCTATCCGGGAGTCTGAGCACAAGCACCCATTGTCCTCGCCTGGGCAGTGGGGGGTGGGGCTTGGACCCAGGAGGTCTGGCCTGCTCACTTCCTATGGGCCCACGGACTTGACCTTCAGTATTCTCTGCCCCCCACGCCCGCATACCACTAGGTGCACCCAGTTCCATTCCCCTCTCTCTCTGTCTCTCCCTGCCCCAAGCTGGATTGAGCAAATAAAAGAATCAGAGAAGAAAAATTAGCTTTAAGAGGTTGAGAACATTCATTTCTTCCCTTGTGCATTATCACCGGGGGCATTTTGAGGGGCTGTCTTTAGGAGAATATGAGGGTCTCTGCCCCCAGGGACGATGGTGGGGGGACTTGGGTTGGCCACCCCCAGCCCGATCGCCCCCCCCCCCCGAACCATGTCCCCAGGACTCAGCGGAGGACGTCCACTCCCTGGACAGCTGTGAATACATCTGGGAAGCTGGCGTGGGCTTTGCTCACTCCCCCCAGCCCAACTACATCCATGACCTGAATCGGTGAGTTTTGCTTGGACCCCGAGCCCACAGTGTAGCTGGACTCCTGGCCTGCCCCCCCCCCCCCACCGCCTCCCTGGCTCAGAGAGGGAACCGTGCGTGGAGTCTTTCGAGGAGACCCTATCCACTCATGACCCCGCAGCAGCCTGACAGGGAGAAAACGGGGTCATTTTGTTTCATGGACTTGTGCGGGAGCTTAGGCAGGGGGGGCACGCCCTCCTAGAGAAGAATGGAGATCTTCAGGTACTGAACCCCCTGCCATACCCTCCCCGCCCCAAGGATGGAGCTGTTGAAACTGCTGCTGACATGCTTCTCTGAGGCCATGTACCTGCCCCCAGCTCCGGACAGTGGCAGCACCAACCCGTGGGTGCAGTTTTTTTGTTCCACGGAGAACAGGTGAGGGGCCCCTTTCTTTCCATTCTCTTCCTTGCTCCAGGCAGCCCCAGAGGTCGCTGGCCATCCTGGAGTCTTCGTTGAGGGGGTGCCCCCTGGTGGTGATGGCTTGTAACTTAACAGCCCTTGTTGTGCCCGAGGGTCCAGTGTCCCCCTGGGGGAAGCCCTAGGTGACCGGCCAGTACCTGGGTCCTCCATCCAGAGCTGTGCTGTCCAGCAGAAATGTAATGCAAATCACATATGCTGATGTCAACATAAGTTGAACATTTCTAGTGGTGACATGAGAAAAGCAAAACAGAAACGGGTGAAATTCATTTTAATATCTCACTTAACCCAATATACAGCAAATACTAGAATTTAACATGTACTCGAGATGCACAATTACAGAGAGGTTTTACATTCCTTTTTCATGTGAAGTTTTCAAAATCCGCTGTGTAGTTTTACGGTTACAGCCCATCTCGGGTCAGACCAGCCTCCTTGGAAGCTCTCAGAGGCTCCCTGAGGAGAGTGGGTGGGGAGAGGGACACCCTGGAGGGTGGGGAAGCCTGGCCCACACGGGGGCGCTCCTGGGCTCTGGGGGTGTCACATGGCGGGACTGAGTGTGTAAAGCACCTACGGATGCTCCAGCCCCACGGCAATGGCTGCGCCCAGGGCCCTGCGGGAGGCACCAGAATTAGGGCGCACCCCCCCCCCCCCCCGCCCTGCCTCGGCCATGACACAGCTTCTTCCTTCCCGCCTGGCGCGCCCTGTCCTTCAGGTTTCCCTGGCCTTCGGCCCAACTCCCCCCTCCCCACCCCAAAGAAGAGAAGGGAAGCGAGGCGACTCCCCCCACCAGCCGCAATCCAAAGCGGGCCAGGGTTTTTTGTTTTTTGTCTTTTCCCTCTCACCAGCGTTATCAGGCAAGCGGCCACGCTTTGCCACTCACTCACTTAACCTCTCCGGGTCTCAGTTTCCTTGCCTGTAAGATAAGGAGCTTGAACCCTGACATCTTACAGATCTCTGAATGATGTCAGTCTGCCCTGGGAACTGGGCGATCCAGCGCATGCTCTGCTCCCCGAGGGGAAGCCCCCCTCCCTGGGGGACTCCAGCCCCCTGCTTTGAAGTCCTGGGGGAGGGCACCTGCCCCTCAGAGACCACAGTGGACCCTGATGTAAATTATGGTCAGTGTAGGTCCGTTGATTCTAACATGAGCTGCTCCGCTGTGGGATGTCAGCAGTCGGGGAGGGGGCAGGGGGCATGGGGGAGTCTCTGTTCCTTCCTCATATTTGCTGTGAACCTAAAACTGCTCTAAACATAGTCTTATAATTTGTTTTTTTTTTTTTAAAGATTTTATTTATTTATTGGAGAGAGAGAGAGACAGAGTGAGACAGCATGAGAGGGGAGGTCAGAGGGAGAAGCAGACTCCCCATGGAGCTGGGAGCCCGATGTGGGGCTCGATCCCAGGACTCCAGGATCGTGACCTGAGCCGAAGGCAGTTGCTTAACCAACTGAGCCACCCAGGCGCCCTTATAATTTGTTTTTAATAGGCTTTAGCCCTTGGGGGAAAATCTGAGGGGCGTGGACATGACTTCCCCCGTAACTGGCTGCCCCGCTCTTGGTATAAATTCCTCTGCCCTTGGCCTAGCCTGGCCTGGGTCCGGGAGGCAGGCCAGGACAAGGAGCGGTCTCTTTTCCTCAGGGAGGGATGAGCCTGGGTCTGCTCTCTGGCCCCCAGCCTGGGGCTAGCACTGAACCCTTGTCGAGGGAGGGGGTGGCTTGAGGGACCCTCCCGTGTGGCCCCCTGAGGGGTGGTCTCTACAGCCTTGTCTTCTTCTACTGCAGACACGCCCTCCCCCTGTTTACCTCCCTCCTCAACACCGTGTGTGCCTATGACCCTGTGGGCTACGGGATCCCCTACAACCACCTGCTCTTCTCCGACTACCGGGAACCTCTGGTGGAGGAGGCGGCCCAGGTGCTCATTGTCACCTTGGACCACGATAGTGCCACCAGCACCAGCCCCACCGTGGATGGCACCACGACAGGCACTGCCATGGATGACACGGATGTAAGGATGGGAGCGGCGGGGAGGGCAGCTGGCCCCACCAGGCTCTGGGCACTCTCCTTAGCCGAGCTGGGCAAGGGATACCCAGTGGGCACCTCGTGGTAGCCTGGGGATGTCTGAGGGGGCACTGTTGCCACCACCTAGGCCCAAGGTAGGGGCAAGGGGTGAAGCCACCTGCTTATCCCAGGCTCCACCCTCGGCAGCCTCCAGGACCCGAGAACCTGTTTGTAAACTACCTGTCCCGCATCCATCGGGAGGAGGTGAGTGGAGCCCTGCGCTTGCTCCAGTGGGTTCTCAACGCCCACCTGCGGCAATGGTTGTGGCCTTGCAGGGGAGTGAGGGCGTCGAGATGAGATGGGGCTGGGGGAGTCCTGACCCCTATAGGAAGGAACCATGGTCCCCATGGACTTGACTACCTCAAGTGAAATAGTGATGGCAGAATTTTGAGGGTTTTGAGATGCAGAAAAGGACTAATGGCCTCAACTGGGTGGGGACAACTGGGCAGGCTTCCAGGAGGAGGTGGCTCTGATGTCAGGTTTTGGTGGGGGGAAGGATAGTGCACTTAGAGGCCAGGCAGAGCTGAGATTGTGTGTCTTGTGACCTTGGAGGAGGTTCTTGGGCTCCCAGAGCTCTGGCTTCTGCTGCTGTAACGTGGGGACAGCAACTGCTTCCTCTTCTTGTTGTAGGAGGTGCTTAGTAAGTGAGAGCTCTTTGAGAGTCGTAGAGCGTGCCTCTGGTGTGACAGGGTGATGGGGAGGGTGGAAGGATGGCATCTGTCCACAGGGAGTCCAGGTGGGCAGGGGCCGGTTCAGGGTGTGGGTGTGGGGACATCACTAGGAGCAGCCTTGCTTACGAACAGGGGAGCCTGTGGTCTGGGGAAGGGGTGGGGGTTCCCTCCAGACCTGCCCTGGACTCGGTCCTGAGGGGGCTCCTCAGCACAGCAAATGATGACAGAAGCTGGGCCTTTCAGGCTCTAGAGGTGGGACCAGGCTCGGGGGGAGTGAGGAGGCGTTTGTGAGGGAGCCGGACCAGACAGATCCCTGCTGTCCCCCACTCAGGACTTCCAGTTCATCCTCAAGGGCATAGCCCGGCTGCTCTCCAACCCCCTGCTCCAGACCTACCTGCCCAACTCCACCAAGAAGATCCAGTTCCACCAGGAGCTGCTAGTCCTCTTTTGGAAGCTCTGTGACTTCAATAAGGTAGGCTGCCAGCCCGGTGGGCCGTGGTGTGCCCTGTGGTGGGGAGCGGCTCCTCTGGCTAGCCCGGGATGGGGACAGTCTCCAGGGAGGCTCCCGGGATGGGGAGAGGGTGGGCCAGAGCGGTCTCCCCTCTGACCCTGCCTTATGTTCACTCCCTCCCTCCAGAAATTCCTCTTCTTTGTGCTCAAGAGCAGTGATGTACTGGACATCTTGGTCCCCATCCTCTACTTCCTCAATGATGCCCGAGCGGATCATTGTAAGGCTGGGGTGGGCGTAAGATCCTGGGAGCTTCCTTAGTAGAGGGGCGGGTCTGGCCAGTCTGCGCTGCCAGGAGCTGAGTCTTGGGGCTCTGACCTCCCAGGAGGGGCTTCTTCCACTGCTGCTGCGTTGGGCCCCTGCCCTGAAGTCCTTCCTATGGAGCCCCCCCACCTGTGTGTTGACTTCTGTACCCCATGCTGCAGCCCGGGTAGGCCTGATGCACATTGGAGTCTTCATCCTGTTGCTTCTGAGCGGGGAGCGGAACTTCGGGGTGCGGCTGAACAAGCCCTACTCGGTGCGCGTGCCCATGGACATCCCGGTCTTCACCGGTACCCACGCAGACCTGCTCATTGTGGTGAGGGGGCTCCCTCCGCCAGGACCTGGGGGCATGGGGGGCATCCCTTTGGCTGAGTCTGGAGGGAGAGGGGACCCCATGGCCACCCTTCTGCCTCCTGGCGCAGGTGTTCCACAAGATCATCACCAGCGGACACCAGCGGCTGCAGCCCCTCTTCGACTGCCTGCTCACCATCGTGGTCAACGGTAGGGGTGCTGGGAGCCCGCCTTCCCCGTGCCCACCACCAGGTGGCGCCAGGCCACAGGCCTACCTGCCGCGGTTCAAACAGTCCAGTCCCGGAGCCAGTCCCATAGTCCCATAGCCCAGTGATGGCAGCCACGTTGTACTGGTCAATTTTCTAGTAGCCGTACTGGAAGGAAGGAAGGGAAGGAGGAAGTTAGGAAGGAAGGGAGGAGGGGAGGGAGGGAGGGAGGAGGGAAGGGAGGAGTGACAATAATGTTATAATATATATATATATTTTTTAAAGATTTTTATTTATTTATTTGACAGACAGAGATCACAATAGGTAGAGAGGCAGGCAGAGAGAGAGGAGGAAGCAGGCTCCCCGCTGAGCAGAGAGCCCGATGTGGGGCTCGATCCCAGGACTCTGGGATCATGACCTGAGCTGAAGGCAGAGGCTTTAACCCACTGAGCCACCCAGGCGCCCCTATAATATATTTTATGTATTCCACACCATCCAAAATACCATCATATCAACCTATAACCCCCATAAAAATGATTGGGATATCTCATATTCTTTTGACACCCAGTCTTCAAAATGTTGTGTGTCTCACATGTGCGGCACATCTCAGAACTAGCTATGTTTCAAGCGTTGAAGGGCCTCCAGTGGCTCGCGGCTACTGTGTTGGACGTCGCAGGTTTGGACGGGCGTGGTCTGAGGGTGGCAGGGTGCATCCTACCCTCCAGTGAGGACTGGGGACAGCTGCCTCCGAGGGGTGGGGCTCAGGCTGGCTGGCCTTCTGGGCTCAGCCAGGTGGGTGGCGGTGAGCTGAGGCAGGATGGCTTCAGCGTGGCCGTCTGTGGAGAGGACGGTTCTGGATGGGAGTGCTTTGGACTCCCGAGTTGGTGGGACAGAGCTCTCGCTGTGCTGTGAGCTCGGGGGCCAGAACCCTGCCTTCCTTTCCTGCTTCGCTCGCTGGGTCGGTCTCACGCATTTTAAGCGATCACTGGTTGAGCATAGTTGGCTCTGAGAACGCATTTGTGAACCAGGAAACCCGAGAAGATGAGAAGATGCTTTTTTCCTCCCTCTCCCAGCCTGGTGAGGGAGGGAGAGTGAGACAAGGAAGCGCCCAGATCAGAATGTGACTTCAGGCCATCCCCACACGTCTCATCTCTCAGATTCCCCCTCCCAGACCCGGCCAAAAAAATAAGTTTCTGACGACGCGTGGAGCATGGCTATTCCAGTTTGATATTCCAGAAAGACTTAAAGATCCGGAGTTTGTCTCCCTGCCCGGTGCACTTTATAACTGGGATCTCTGGGCGAGTTTACACACCTGAGTCTCAGTTTCCTCGTCAATGAAATAGGGCTGGTTCCCTCTGCTCTGGCCCCCCCTTTCAGAAGCATAGGAGGAGTGGGCGAGATGCCCCGTGTGAGTGGCTCAGGGAACAGTGCGGCTCTCCACATGGTGCAGGGACGGGGGTGGGGGGTCCACACGGCCTCCTGGAGCTCTATAGAGTGTGGCCCGTGTGGCCTCAGCCTCCGAGGGCTGGGTATCCTGGGCTTTGTGGGGGATTTTATAGGCGAGGGACAGGGAGGGCTTGGCAGCGGGAGCTCTGCGTCCTGCTCAGGCCGAGGGCGTGCGGGGATGGCTGGGTCCAGGAGTGAGCTGGTTCGTCCCCGCAGTGTCCCCCTACCTCAAGAGCCTGTCCATGGTGGCCGCCAACAAGCTGTTGCACCTGCTGGAGGCCTTCTCCACCACCTGGTTCCTCTTCTCCGCTGCCCAGAACCACCACCTGGTGTTCTTCCTCCTGGAGGCCTTCAACAACATCATTCAGTACCAGTTCGACGGTGAGGCGGCAGCCTGGGCCCCAGCGGGGCCTCAGCGGTGGGACTTGGGATGCGCCATGCGCAAGGACACCTTCCCGGTCCGTCTAAGGAGGGGAGAACGCATTTGTGAACCCTCTGCCTTCCCCTGCCCCTGCTGGTCCCTATTCACTCAACATGTGTTTATTGAGCACCGGCTGCATACCAAGCCAGTGCTGGGGGCAGGGGCTACAGGGGAGAGCAAAGCGGAGTGCTCCCTGCCCCATGCAGCTCACAGCTGGGGATGGAGGCCCCGGGGGAGGCCTTAAACCGGTGGTCACCTGGACAGGTCACCTTACAGCCGATGAAAGGGGAGCTCAGGGCAGTGGGACCCTGCTGGGTGTTGTCCGTGTCACACGGCCTGGTGTCGTGAGGGCCTTGCCACTTGTCACTTATGTGCCTGTGGGCACATAGCCTCTGCAAGACAGTTCTCACTAGTACTAGAGTCCTGATGCCCAAGGGTGTTGGCAGGAGTAAGTGATCAGCCACGAGAAGCCTTTAGCACAGATACTGGTGACTTAGCAGTTACTGTTATTTCCAAAATAATGTTTCCACTGATGTGTGAGGGGTGAATGGAGGTATGATGGGGCAGAAAAAGCACTGTGGGGTGCGGGTGGGGGCAACCTACGCAAGGGCCCTGGGGTGAGATGTTGAACTGGAAGCAGGACAGTGTGGTGAGAGGCAGGACCCGATTGCTGGGGGGGCCTTGAAGGCCCAGAGTCGGAATTCAGGGTGGGCTGTGGAGCACAGGCATGTCGCCCGTCCTTCCTGATGACCTGGCTCAGGGACACAGTCAAAGTACAGGACTGCTGGCTTGGTGTGGACTTCGACGTGCTGGGGCTGCCCCACTTTCCCAGGGTTACCCCTTAGAGTGCCAGGTTGCGAAGGGTTCTGGAAGGTACTGGGGAGCGGCATGGGGAGAGCTCCTCCCAGAAGCTCTTCTCCAAAGAGGTTAACACCCCGGTGTAGCCACAGCGGCACACGCTGCCAGGTGCCAGCCCTTCTCCAACCTGGAGTTAGACACCCTCCTGTACTCCATACTCGCCCTTCCCAGAAACCTGCCCAGGCGGAGGGAGAGGCGAGGGGGCCTCCCCGAATGTGGCTGCTCCCTCCTTACAGGCAACTCCAACCTGGTCTACGCCATCATCCGAAAGCGCAGCGTCTTCCACCAGCTGGCCAACCTGCCCGCCGACCCGCCTGCCATCCACAAGGCCTTGCAGCGGCGCCGACGGCCACCTGAGCCCTTGTCCCGAACTGGCTCACAGGAGGGCGCCTCCATGGAGGGCTCCCGCCCTGCGGCCCCCGCTGAACCTGGCACTCTCAAGACAAGCCTGGTGGCCACCCCAGGTCTGGCCTGGCAGGTGGCAGGGGCGCGCGCGCGCGTGTGTGTGTGTGTGTGTGTGTGTGTGTGCCAGCATGGTCGGGGGATGGGCAGGGTCTCTGGGATGTCATCCCATCTCTGGCAAAGGGCAGGGACTGGGTTGGGAAGCTGAGGAGATGGGGAGCGGGTATTGGGAGGCCCAGAAAGGCTAGTTTGGTGCTGGGTGTGGGTGGGGGTTGGGCCTTAGAACTGCGTGTGGGGGACGGATCAGGCATGGCTAAAGTGAGTGGAGGAAAGAGGGGGGCCTTATGGGGCCCAATGCAGGTGCTTCCTCAGAAGGGCGCTGCAGCAGGTGTCTTCACACCCGTACCCCCACTCCCAGGCATTGACAAGCTGACAGAGAAGTCACAGGTGTCAGAGGATGGCACCTTGCGATCCCTGGAACCCACGTCCCAGCAGAGCTCGGCAGAGGGCAGCCTGGCCTCGGAGGTGGGCGATGGGGACTCCTACAGTGGGGTGACACTGGGACTTCCCTTTTTTTCCTGGCCTCTGCCGTTGGGCTGGGCCAGGACATTCCTGGGTCACCTGCAGAGGGCAGGAACCCTGTGCCCAGGACATGCAGGGGGCTGCTTTCACAGACCTCTCCCTTGTTTACCGGTCCCAGGCTTACTTGGCCTTCAGACTCCTCATCCATCAGCCTTATCTCCGAGGAGCTGGCCTTTACCCGACTAGCCCAGTCAGCCCCTGGCCCTAAATCTGTCATCGGGCTGGGCTGGGTTGGGCAGGGCCTGGGGCCCAGGGCAAAGGGTGCTGGGCTGGGCTGTCCCCTCTGCTGGGAGCGAGCCCCCCACCGGCATGAGCCAGTAGTGAGGCCTCGTCACCTTCTGGATGCCAGGCTGTGGGAGGGACTGGGAAGCAGGGCTGCCCCTCTGGCCTCTGTCCCCACTCTGCACCCGTTCCTTCCACCTCTCACTCCCATCCCTTCCCTGGGACCAGGAGCCCGACCAGGTGTGGCGGGAGCAGCGGCGACTATCCAGCGCATCAGCCAGTGGGCAGTGGAACCCAACATCGGAATGGGTGAGGGTTTGGGCAGATGGCTCTGAGGTGGGGCGGACAGGGGCTTCTGGCTCCAGGAACAGCTCCATCAAGGCTCAGGTGGGAATGTGTCCAAATTCAAAAACTGGCCTGGGAGCCAGGCTCTGGGTTACTCCAGCTGGGTGACCTTCGCCTCTCTGGTCTGGTTGCTCCCCCCGACCCCCGCCACGGTCTACACTGTCCCAGACTTCTGCTGCAGGGGTGAGCTTCAGCGGCCCATGGTGCTAGCCTTCTTACTCAACTTTCCTTTCCAGCTTCTTTCCCCAAGACACTTGTCCACTTCCTCATGTGTGTCCTGTGGTCACTACTGATTGCCCTTCCAGGGGGCCAGACGTCCTGTTTGGTCACGCCGTTGTGAGGCTCCAAGGGGACAGTTTTTGGCACGTAGTGTACGCCTAGTGAGAGGCCACAGCTCTTACCGTGAATGTCACTGTTCGTGGGCACTGCCCTGTGCCAGGCCCTTGCTGTGGTGTGCAGGGACACTTCCTGCCTTGGGGAGACTGTGGTTCTGGGTCAGGGGTCAGGCCTCTCCCACCGTCCGTGGGGGCTGCTTTCCCAGCCCCAGGACGCCCGCTCGCTCCCTCAGGTTCTCTCTTGGAAGTCAAAGCTGCCGCTGCAGACCATCATGAGACTGCTCCAAGTGCTGGTTCCCCAGGTGGAAAAGATCTGCATCGACAAGTGAGCCCAGGGTGGGGCTGGGGGCTGGGGATGGCGGACAGGAGCCCCAGGTGGGCTCAGCCCAGGCTTGGGCAGGGTGTGGCTGGGAGCACGGCCCCCCCCGCCCCCCGTGCTTCCCCTTGGCTTTTAGAGTGGGTTTTCCCACATCATGGGCAAGTGCCCCCTCTTCCCGGCAGGGGCCTGACAGATGAGTCAGAGATCCTGAGGTTCCTGCAGCACGGCACCCTGGTGGGGCTGCTCCCTGTGCCGCACCCCATCCTCATCCGCAAGTACCAGGCCAACTCAGGCACAGCCATGTGGTTCCGCACCTACATGTGGGGTGTCATCTATCTGAGGTGGGTCCGGCATTCCCCCGAGGGGCTGCTCAGGGGGGCTGCTCAGCGGGGGCCTCAGCTCAGGGTCCCTCCATGATAGTGGGGTTCGTGTCAAGGGAATCAACCAGGGTGGTCTTGTCTAGTTGAGGGTGGGCACCCACTGCCTGGGGAGGGACATCAGGATGGAAGGGGTTTGGGCTGGACACCCTCCTAGGTCCTCCTCAGTCTTTTCTACAAGGTCTCCCCGCAGCCCCGTGACAGCCCGCTCCCTCCGCAGGAATGTGGACCCGCCTGTCTGGTATGACACGGATGTGAAGCTGTTTGAGATCCAGCGGGTGTGAGGACGGAAGCCCACCAGGGGCTGGGACCAGAGGAGTGGGGGCCCCGTGCCCCTGATGCTCCCCTGACCCACGCTTCTAGGCTTTACATTGCCACAGTCAGAGCTGGGGCTGGCGGACGGGCTGAGTCCCGGGTGGCAGGCCCTAAAGGCCCCTGGTGGCTGGGTTGGTGGGGACAGGTTCTGATCACCCGCCCCTACCCCCGAGGGCTGGACTCCCAGGAGCCTCCCACCTCCAGGGCTGCAGGTCCTGGCCAGAGCCCCCACCTCCCTCTGGCTCCCCGCTCAAGACCCGTCTCTGTGCTGCCCATCATGCCCAGAGGCCACCAGGTCACTGAGCCCTCATGGGTCACCCAGCAGGGAGCTGCGGGCTGTCCCTTGAGGCACCCGGGCAGGGGCAGGGGCACCCTCCCATGCCTCCTAGCCTGAAATGACCTGGTCCAGGCCCAGTTTGCTGCCAGGGCCTGGAGGAGGAAGGAGGGTGGCCAGGCTGCTTGAGGAAACGGGGTACTCGTAGACTGCAGAAGCCAGACTAGAGACCTCATGCATTTTAGGGGTTTGGAGGGGGGTGTTGAGGGTCTCCTGCTGTATTCTCCCTGGTCATTGGAGATAGCCTGACTCCCTGTTACCCAGTAACAGGGGTAGAAGGGTGGGGAGGGAGCCGTTCGATCCTCCCTGCCCCTGCCCACTGCCTGGGTGACTGGGGGCCAGAGGGAACAGGGTACCACCCCTCCATCCTCCTGCTCTGGCCTCTGCGTATCCCTCACCTTACCTGTGTCAGTACAATCTTTGCTCTGTACAATCGGCCTCTCCACACAATAAACCACCCTGTCCACGTCCTGGCTCTCTGTGCTTGGAGGGGAGGGGCTGGGGCCCTGGTTTTGATCTTCATGGGAGCTGGGGCCTCTGCTTCCCAGAATCAGACCCCAGAGGGCCCTCCACATTCCCGCCAGGAACAAGCATTTGTCATTTTCTTGGGTGGAAAAATGGAAGATTGTTCTCTCTTACCCAGCGTGTGGCCCCCTGGGCTATGGCCACCCAGAGAAAGAGCCCATGCAGGAGAGGAGAGAGGCTGGCCTCCTGGCCTTCTTCAAGGCCATCATGGGGCTCTGCTGACCCCAGAAAGCCATGGAAACAGTGCTCAGGGTCCCTGGGGCTGCAGCCCTGTGCCAGTGCCCAGGTTCATGGGGAGGGGCCCATGCAAAGCCTTGGCTGCCCTGCCTGAGCCTCGCCCTGGGCCCTACCTGGGGCACAGCCCACCATTTGCCCTGGACTCAGGGAGATGCATGGGCTGTCAGTTCCTGCCCTCTCTACCTGATGGCCTAGAGGATACAGCAGGCACAGTGACCAGACAGCCAGAAGCTGCAGTCCCTGTGGTAAGCCAGTCATAGTCACCTGGGGCTCTGTGCCAGAGAGAAACCAGCTAGCGAGAAGTGGGGGTGTGTGAGAGCCCCAGCCCCTCTCCTTACCTCCTACCATGAGTGAGACAAGGGAAGGACTGGTTTAAACCGCCCCCCCCCCCCCGGCCCCGGCTCAGAAACAGACTGTTCCAGCCCTGGCCAGGAGGACCGTCCCTTTCCACCATACTTGGACTGGCAGCTCTGTCCCCGGGAACAAATGTCACGAAGCCTGAATGTAATCGATCAAACAAACAGGGTTTATGGCAGCAGGAGAGAGCTGTTGAACCCTGCCTGGTAGCTAATTAATGAACTCATTAGGAGACAGAGTACTTGGGGAAGGAGAGCCAGGGGCGCCTTCAGGGCTACAAACTTCTGGGATGTCCTGGGCTGAGCTCGGACCAAGTGCCTGTCCCACAGAAGGAGGCTGACCCCTGAACCCGGCTGGGGCAACACCCCTTCTTGACTCAGGCTGCCCACGGAGTACCCTGGGCTGTACTGACTGTGGTAGTGAGCAGGGGCAAGCATGTCCCAGGCATGGGCATCAGAAGCTCAGTGTCCAGGTCCTGCCCTTGGTCTCGGGCTGCAGACAGTGCCCTCCATCTCAGGGAGGATCTGGGGAGGGGGAGGCTTTGGGGAATACAGTCTGGTCTGGGTGCCCCTTCTCAGAGGCTCTGGGCTACCTTCTCCCCAGCATTGGCACTTTGGAGTTCTGCCGGGGGTTGGTCGTTGGGCAGCCTCAGGCCTCCAAGTAGACCTCCACCAGCCCCCCGACAGAGTGCATTCTGTAGAAGACCCCCAGAGGCAGGCCGAAATTGACGATGGTGAACCAAGTCCGATAGCCATAGAAGTCTTGTTCTAGCCCGTTCTCAAACTCCGGGTGTATGCCAAAGGCGGGCATCATCCACAGCTGGGGAGGAGAAGAGGGGTGAGATGGGGAGAGGGCTCTCTGTGCCCCAGGACACTCCACTCGGGGGAGGGGAGGCAGGCCCCCACCCTAACATCTCCTCAGCCCTGGGCTTTCAAGGCCAGCCGTCCCCCCCATACCACAGCCACCTCCCCGGCTTACCAGTCTGAACTCCAGGGGGGCCATGAGGCCCCACACTGCCACCAGCCATGGCCCAACCTTCTGCACCAAGCTGGGCTCCCCTGTGCCCCGACCTCAACCCCCTTCTTCCAGTCTTAACTTTCTCAGCTCCCTCCACCCGGCCTTGTCTTCTGTCCAGATTCTGCCCCTTTCTCAAGGCCCAGACTCAACCTTCAGGAGGCCCTCCTTGGCCCCTCGGGCCTGCACTTCCTTCTCTGAGCTCCTACGGCACTTTTGGGCCCAGTTATGGCATGTGGCGGTGGCTTCGCCACCTGAAGTGTTTCTTCCAGCGAAACGCACCTGCGACGTGATGTTCAACATGCCCTCAGACCACCCAAGCCTCAGTTTCCCCATCTGCCAAACAGGCGCCGGGAGGGTGCCTAACGGGGCTGCTGCTCGGGGTTAGCGAGTGTAATCAGTGAGGTGCCCAGCGGCAGCCTGGGGAGGCGGACCAGGGACCTCAGCAGCCAGATACCGAGCAGTTATCCTTAACTCCTTCCGCTGGAGAGTTCTTAGAAAACCAGGCACTTGAGGATCTCTTCCCTTGACCAAATTCAGCGAGTGACCAATTATTTGGTAATTCCCTAGCGGGTTCCCTGGTGTCTCTCCAGCTAGAGAGTACACTTGCTGAGGCTGGGAATCTTCCGTTTCTTTGGAAAGAGCACTTAGCGTCGTGCTTCGCACGTTCACTCATGCCAGGCACCTTGCAGGATGCCCGGGGGACCCTGCTCTCAAGCAGCACCGGGCTAGTTGGAAAGAGGCAGGTGTCCTCGACAATACAAGGGACGGGCCAATCGCCCTTGCCATAGTCAACGCGCCGGGAATGCGCCTGGCCAGCTCCGCCCCCACGCCGCACGCCCCGCCCCCACGCCGCACGCCCCGCCCCCACGCCGCACGCCCCGCCCCCACGCCGCCCCGCCCCCAGCTCCTTCCCACTCACTGTGATGTTGCAGAGGATGAGGAAGAGCGAGATCTCCTTGAGTGCCCGCCGCTTCCAGTTGAGGTGGCTGTAGGAGTGGATGTAGGCCAGCGAGGCCCGCCGCAGGTCCTGGCCCAGCTCCAGCAGGGACCCCCGGCGGGGCGGCTCAGCCTCCCGCTTCCCTGCCAGGTCCTCCGATGCCGTCTCCCAGAGCGGGCGCCGGTGCAGGCCCTCGATGATGAAGAGGTTCTGCGCGATGTGCTGCAGGATCAGCAGCAGCGAGTAGGCCAGGATGAGGCGGTTGAGCAGCTCATGGGGGCGAGTGGCCACAATGGCCACGATGGAAAAGTAGGCGATGCCCATCTGGCCCAGCGCGGCGCCCATGAGCAGCACCACGTCCAGGCTGCGGGTGGGGTTCTTGAGCGTGTCCAGCTCTCGCTCCTCCAGCCCGTGGATGGCCGTGCCCGCCAGGCATGCCAGGCTCATGGAGGGCAGCACGGCTATGTAGAAGGCATAGTAGAGGGTGAAGTACTGGCGCGCTATGGTGGGGCCACTGGCTTCGATCTGGAAGAGCACAAAGACGCACACGCCTGCCACCAGTGCCAGCAGGCCCAGCAGTGGCCCAAAGATGGCCCCGTGCAGGTGGAAGGGAGGGGTGCCGGGGGCAGCGCCTGTGTGGGGCGACAGGTGGCGGCCCACGTTCTTCCACATGACAAAGAGCACGGCGCAGCAGATGAGGCAGTACTCGGTGCTGAAGGGGTAGAGCATCAGGTAGCCCTTCTGGAAGACCTCACACACGGTGGCATTGAGACAGAGGCAGGTGTCGGTGTCATTGCCTGGGGGGGTGGGCAGGGTGCAAAGGTATAACAATTACTCCGATGGGCCTTGCTCCGAGGAAACCAGCTGTACCGGGAGGGAGTGTAGCGTGTGTGTGTTTGCGTTCGAGGCCAGGAATCGCGTCTCCTCCGTACCTGAGAAGTTTTCCATGAGGGCGTTGAGCTCAGCCTTGATCTCGCGGTGCATGGAGTCGTTGGTGACAGCCAGAACCCACAGCAGCAGGTCTGTGGCCAGGGTCAGCATTAGGCCACACCTGGAGGAGGTGCCACACTCTGCCCATACAGCCTGGCCGGCTCCCCAGGTGCCCTGCCCTCATCATCACTGCCTTTGGGGCGACCTCTCTTTCCCAAAACCAGATCCCATTTGACATAAGGACTACAGGGGAGGCAACTCTAGAAGTCACTTGGGACCCCTTCCCCGACTAACCCACGGTCCCGGGGACACCATGTCCAAGGAAGCTGTGGGAGCAGGCGCTAGCGGAGGCCTGGGGGAACCCAGCAGTTGGAGGGAGAGAAAGGACTCCCATCTTACCTAGTGAAATTGGTCTGGACCTGAACACAGTCCTTACAGTGTTTGCAGAGCACCCAGGTCTGAAAGAGATGGGGCCTTGAGCCCAGTGGTGGTGGGACTGTGGGGCGTGTGCCCCAATTCCTTGTGTGTATTTACAGTGGAAGTGACAGTGAGGAAGTCTGGATTGGAATCCTGGCTCTGCTCTTTCCTTGCTGTGTCATCTTGGGCCAGTGGCAAAATATTTCAGAACCTCGGTCTCCTTAGCTCTAAAATGAGGTGAAATAAAAAGCCCACCTCTCCGGGGAATGCCTGCTTACTGGGGAGATGGAAAGGATGACGCAGAGAAATGCCTAGCACACAATGGCCGGCACGGGACAGGGACTCAGGAGCGCGGGGAGTAGTAGTTAGTACCCCCCCCCCCCCGCTAGGAGCAGCTCTGTGTACCTGGGTGGGGGCGTGGGGGGTGTAGACTTCATTATATGCAGATATGCACGGGCAGATGTGTTTGTAGGTGTCTGAATTTCAGTGACACGTGGGCTGTGCGGGGACTTGCAGGCGTGCGTGGCTGTGGGTACGCGGAGGCAGACATCAGTGGGGGGCTGTGGTATGTGTGTACCCCCACCCCCGAGCCCTGTATGTTGTTGCCTGTGTGGCGGTTTCTAGGCGCAGGTCGGGCGTGTGTGTGCACGTGGTGCGGGGACAGGGGCGGAATGTCACCTGGACACCGATGAAGATCATCTCGATGACAGGGAAGATGAGCTCCAGCCGCGACTTGCAATGGATGTGGCTCACGTCATAGCCCACCCGGAAGATGTTGAGGCCGATGGTACAGCTGCCGAAGAGCACCAGGGAGCCTGGCCGGGCCAGGGGGCCGTTGGCACCTCCCCGGGACCTGGCTCTCCCTCCCCACCCCCCCATCCACCCAGTGGCCCCACACTCACCCCGCACCCAGATGGGTCCCGCGTGAGGGTCATGGTAGAGCACGGCCCGTGGGTGACGGGTGGTGCGGGCGGCAAAGTAGAGGAGCCAGAGGAGGGACAGGGCCTTCAGCACGGCCAGCAGGATCCACACATCGCCCAGCGTGATGGCCACGTTGTTGAAGATCATGCTGCAGATGAAGGCTCCGCCCAGGAACACCACATTGAGGGCCAGGAGCCCGGAGAAGAGCTGCCCCGCCTTCTGGGCCTGCCTGTCCCTCCGCAGCAGCAGCGAGAAATGCCGCACCAGCCAGGATTGCTGGTGGGGCGAGGTGGGAGCTCCCGTTTTCTCAGCCCCCCCGTCCACTTGGCTGCCCTCGGCCGGGGCTGCTCCAGTCTCCTGTGCTTCCGGGGAGGCCATGGATGGAGCCTGAGAAGTGGCTGGGGAGAAAGGGTCCTGGTGGGCTGCCAGGCTGTCCTGGCTTCAGGGAGGGGACTGCTGTGTCACTTAGGGCAAGATACGCAACCTCCCTGGTCGGACAGCAGCTGCCCTGTTTACTTACAGGACTGGAGGAGGTTCAAACAGACCAGGGCATAAGGAAATTCTTTGTGCTCTAAAGAAACATAGGGGTTGTTTTGATTGACTTAAGGAATACCTCTCTCCCAATGCCCTGCAGGGCTATCCCACTCCCTGCCTCAGTGCCTGATCTTGAGATGGAAAATAACGTCTGTTACGGGAGCCATGGGGATGTCTGCATCATGTCTGGACGCTGGACATTTTCCAGAGTTTGCATCATGAGACTTTGCATCATGAGAAGGCAGCTTGGATTCTGCTGATGTCTGGGAGGAATCTCCCTTCTTTTTAAAAAATTTTTTAAAGATTTTATGTATTTATTTGAAAGAGAGAGCATGAGAGGGGGGAGTGTCAGGAGAAGCAGACTCCCCACTGAGCAGGGAGCCCGATGCGGGACTCCATCCTGAGACTCCAGGATCATGACCTGAGCTGAAGGCTCTGAGCCACACAGGCGCTCCAATCCTTCTGAAGGCAGGGGGTGCAAGTAGGTGTCCTCTCTTGTTCTGACTCTGGTTAGTTGGGTAATTGGTTGCCTAGCATGCTGTGTTGAGAAAGATCCTGAGGCCGAGTGTGGCTGTCATTTGATACTGTATTATGGTTACATATGGGTATAGATAAAATTACTCCTTTTAAAAGGTCTAGAAGACACCCACCAGACTGATAACAGGAGTTTCTTCTGGGGAAGGGAGGAGGGTATTAGGGTTGGGGATGGTTTAATGTTCTAGTTTTTAAAAGCACGTTATTTATCTAATTAAAATTAAATTTAAAGCACATTAAGGTTTGGGGGGAAGTTCTGGGATTGATTTACAATGTCTGCCATGAACAAGGGACTTGGAAGCAGCATGCATGCCATGCCCCAGACTGGG
Source organism: Taxidea taxus jeffersonii (assembly GCA_003697995.1). NCBI lineage: Eukaryota > Metazoa > Chordata > Mammalia > Carnivora > Mustelidae > Taxidea > Taxidea taxus. The sequence continues at coordinate 18,816 of RCUC01166715.1, forward strand.
ACAGACTGACTGACTTCTGTATGCGGCGCCCCCCCCCCCCCAACTCCGACACCCAGACAACCTATGAATGCCCAGCACAACATGGGGACCACCAATCTTGACTTTTCTCTTTCCCTGGATGTCTCCTGCTACTTCCTCACCTTCCTCAAGCTTTCACTCAGGCCAACTCTTTGCCATGCCTTTCTGGAACCTAGATATCAGGTCGCGGCATTCCTGCAGCTCAGGGCCCCAGCCTGGAGTCCAGCACGCTCCCCTGTGGGCCCTTCGGGTACCCATTCCTTGCGGGACTGAAGCCGCACTAGAGAGTGGGAATGCCCGGGGTGCTGTCCTTGTGGGAGGCTTCTCCTCAGCTGACCTGGGAGGCTCTCTCACCATCCCCAGCCAGCTCTGGTGCTCTCCTTCGGGGCTGCCACTGCCTTTACATGCTTGATGCTCTGGGCCCATTGTTCCAAGTGCCCTCTGTCCCCATCCTCCAGGCTGTAGGAGGCCGGCACTATCTCAGCAGGTGGTGTCTTCCTCCCCACCTCTCCTAGAGTAGCTGGGCACCCTCCTTACTTCTCCCCTCACCCCTCCACCTCTCAGGTCCAAACCTGTTCATTCTAGTCCACAAGTCTCCCTTAGATTTTTCTTTTTCTTTTTTTTTAAAGATTTTATTTATTAGATAGTGAGAGAGGGAACACAAGTAGAGGGAGTGGGAAAGGAATAAGCAGGCTTCCCGCTGAGCACGGAGCCCAATGGGGCTGGATCCCAGGACTCTAGGATCATGACCTGAGCCAAAGGCAGACGCCTAATGACTGAGTACCCAGGTGTCCCTCCCTTAGATTTTTCTTGACCTCAACCTCTACCCTAGTCCAGGGCCCCCTCCTCTCTCTCCTGGACTGGTCTCCTTATCCACTGTGCCTCTCCCCTACTTCAAGCCCAACAAAGGCAACCAATTGCTGTGACTTATTTCAATAAGTCACGCAGAGAAAGACAAATGCCACAAGAATTCACTCATATATGGAATTTAAGAAACAGAACAAACGAACAAAGAAAAAAAGGAGACACGAGAAATCAGACTCTTAGAGAACAAACTGGTGGTTATGGAGGGCAGGTGAGTGGGTTAAGTAGGGGAATTAAGAGCACACTTATCGTGAGGAGCACTGACGAATGTATAGAATTGTTGAATCACTATAGGGGACACCTGAAGCTAATATAACACCGTATGTTAATTATACTTGGGCTAAAATAATAAATTAAAAAAAGGCAAACAACTGCCCTCAGGATAAAGTCCAAACTACCTTGCATGGCCTGCACAGCCTTTCATGAGGAAACCAGGCAGTGCATGTTTCGTCTGGGTTTGGAGGCTAGCTTCTCTTGGTTGCTTCCTGGTCTTGCCTTGACTTACCTCTCTAGCACTGTCCTCGGACCCCACTCCCTGCTGTGGGCTGTGTCGTCTCGCTGCAGCTCCCAAAATGTGCTGGCTTTGGCTCACCTCCCTGTCCACCCTCACTCCACCCTTTGCCCATGATGCCCACCCCCTTGCCTTTGGCTGACTGCAACTTAGAGCAGAATCCCACCTCCTCTAAGCGGCCTCCCTGAACCCCATGCCAAGGTTGCACTAGGAACCCCCACTGCACCCCAAACTTGTTGCTGCAGCATCACTTATCATGCTTCACTCCGTTTAACTCACTGTGCTCTGCTCCATCTTTGCTTATGGACTCTGAGCTTCAGAAGTGTTAGCCTTTTCCTCTCTGTAACCACCAAAAGACCCTCACCACATCTGTCTTTAAAATACAGCCTCTCCAGCCCCCATACTCCCACGTGAACTTGCTCAATATTTATACCTTCTTTGGTTCTCTTATGGCAAATAGAATAAGAACACTCAGTCCTTTCTTTAAGTTTCTACAGGTGATTTTGTCCCCCTTTCCCAGTTCTCTTTGTCATCTTTGCTCCAGTTTTCCCCCCTCCCTGTCCAGGCCTTCTGTCACACTCGGGAACCGGCCCCCATATTGATCCAGGCCCAGACAGAGGGCTTCAGGGCTCCACATTTCTTGTGCCTCCCCCCTTTACTCCTGGAGCCTGCTGTTCCTCTGCCTTGCCCGCTACCCTCCACCAATGGCTCTTGCCCATCCTCATCACCTACCTTAAGCACCTCTTCTGGGAAGCATTCTCTCCCTGCCCAAGCATCTGTTGAGAGTGGGTGTGCACTGTCTGGGGAGGGGCTGTGAGCATGGCTGGCTCCCCTCAAGGCCAGGAGCTCCTTCGGGTAGAAACCAGGTCCTTCTTAACTTGAACCCTCCAAACCTAACACAGACGCTCTCACTGACTGACTCTGCCATTTTCTGGGGGAGATTTCAGCACCCAAGACATGGACAGAGACCCTTCTTATTATGTGCTTTCCATCCCAGCCCAGCCCAGGAGACTTTAGAGATGATCTTTATCTTTCCTCCCAGGCTCCCCTGCCTAAATTGAGCAAGCATAAGGCTCATAAGGACACCTCCCTGCTCCATTTCTCCCAACTCTGACTGCTCGTTTTCAGCCTTCCCCAGAATCTGTCTTGGCTTCCCAGGGCAGTATCGCCTAATGATTAGGAGCTCAGATTCTGGGGGCTCCTGGGTGGCTCAGCCAGTTAAGCATCTGCTTTTGCTGAGGTAACTAGCACAAAATCCTGGGATCTAGCCTCAGTTTGGGCTGCCTGCTTGGCAGGGGGTCTGCTTCTCCCACTCTCTCTACCCCTCCACTCCCTCCTCCCCTCACTCGTGTGCTCTCTTTCTGCTTTCTCTCTCTATCAAATAAGTATATAAATAATCTTTAAAAAAAGAGTCCAGATTCTGGCACTTACTACCTCTGTGATCTTGGATAAACTACTTAGGCTCTCCGTGCCTCAGTTTCCCCATATGTAAAATGGATGTACAACTGTGGAATAGTACCTGGTACACAGAAGATGCTCAGTAAAGATTTCTTGAATGAATAAACGAAGGACTTAATGCATAATACCTACCTCATAGGGGTTTTCTCAAAATTAAATGATTTAATGCATGTAAATGCACTTAGAGCCTGTTAGCTATTCGTACGTTTCCTTCCAGTTCTGCCGAGGTCCTGGAGACGCTGGAAGGGTCAGGATTACTGGTGAATTTCAGGGGCGGTTTTTGCCTAGAGGGGACACTGGAGAACAAGATTCCGGGTCCGCTCTCCCCAGGGTCCTCGCCCTATCTTCCCTATCCTCCCCACCCCCAGTCCAACCCTCCAACAGTCGCTAGAGGGAGCCCTGAAAGTGGCGAATTCCGTCCGCCGCGGGGAGTGTGCCAGGGTGGGGCACGGAGGGGTCTCGGGGAAGAGGGGGAGGGCACCCAGGACCGACAAGGAGGAATCCGCCGCCCTCTGGCACTTCCCTCGGCGCGACGCCAGTCCAAGGGAGGGCCGGAACACCAAACTGGTTTGTGGGTCTTGATTAGAGGCCGGTGATGAAAGCCGCGCAGCCGTCGGGGCGCGGCGCCTGGCTAGGAGCGCAGGGCCAGCTCCGGAGGAGGCTGCTGAGCGCGGGCTGGGAGCTCGGGTCTTTCTCTACGAGCCACTCGAGGGACCGCGGGGCCTGGGGCAGCCGCTACACGTATGCCTCAGACTGGGCGTCCAGGCAGTCCCAACTCCACACCCCTTTACCCAGCCGTCCCGGTTTTTGCTTCTTTCTGGCCTCGGCACCCACCTTTGGCTGTGCGCGCGCAGACCCGCTGGGGTGGGGCGCGCCCTGCTGACTTTTGTGTGCGCTCCATCCGCGGAAAGGAGGTGGGGCGCGGAGCTGGAGTTGGGGTAGGGGGCAGAGAAGGGCCGGTTCCCCGGTCGCCAGGGGTTGGTCTCCGCCCACTCATCCCGCCCTCCCTCTCCTATCCCTGTAGCCCCTAGTCTTTGGACCCGGTTTTGGGGGCGGAATAGTGTGACAGTCAAGGTGGGCTCCCCGGGAATGTCCCGCCAGCAGTCCAAGGGCGCTCCCTGTGCCTAGCCGGGCCGCCGGGAGCCTTACCTGAGGCCTGGCCGGGCATCGCGGCCGGCTGACCACCGACTGCGAGCAC
>ML111248.1:0-11981 GCA_003697995.1 Taxidea taxus jeffersonii
CCCCCCCCCCAGCTGAGTAGGTAAGAAATAAAGGAGTTCTCAGGAAAAGTCTTGGGTTTGGGGGGACAGCCAGTACCCCGCACTGTGGACAATCACGTCTGGGCGTGTTGCCAGCTTTGGAAGACTTCTGCAGTGCGAATTGTCACTGGAGGGCCAAGGAGTCCCTGTGGGCTAAGGTAGGAGTTAGGTGAGTGAAGACTGATCTGGACAGCACGAACAGAGAGGAACCCATCCAGCAGTGACCTTCGTCCTAGACCCAAATTGTACCTGCTGCTGGGACTCGAACTTCGTGCATCCAACCATTACCTGACAACCCCATGTCTGTTTTAAATACTGCTTTTTCCAAAGTAGCTTGTGGTCACCAACTTTGCCTGGGCTGCCTTCTTGAGCCCCTCTCCCCCACTCCTCCCCACTTTGTGAGGTGTTGAATGGGACCACGGAGGTCTAAGCTAGCAGATGCCAATCAGTGGCAGGCACGGTCTGACCAGCCTGTGCAGTAAATGAGGTCAGGTCTTGGACCATGATCCGTGGCTTCCTCGCTGCCCGTTCTGAATAGCTAAAGGGAGGCAAAGCTGCTCCCTGGAGTGGGGCAAGCTGGGGTTACCATCTTGCCATCTACATCCTACGTATTCTAAACAAGTATGTGTTTTACTCTTTCTGGCCATCTCTGCAAACTTCAGACTATTTTGTTCAGCTGTATTTCCAAACTGTGCCCCGCAGGTCACCCCTTGTGGGTGACTACCGCAGATGGAAAGCTAAAGTGCAGTCCAGGGTTTCTGTTCAGAGGTCGAGTCCTCCCAGAGGCCTTCTTCACAGCCCACATCAGCCTGTGGTGTGTTGGTAAATGCTTAACAACGGGAGCTCTCCAGGGAGAGAAAAAGCCCTGATCTGTAGCCTTTGCTGATTTTGCGGTGTAAATCCTCTCACTGTGGCTGGTGGCGAGCTCCCAGTGTGCTGCCTGCAGGTGCATTTGGAAAGAGATGCAAGTAGGACCGCACATACGTATATAGCGTTTCCACTGACCGGACAGAGAGCTAAGTACCTGAGCACAGATCAGGGGCAGCAGCCACAGCCCTTAGACCAAGTCCAGCTCACCGCCTGCTTCTGGAAATGTTTTATTGGAACACAGCCCTGTCCGTTCAAATTACACATTTATGGCTGCTTTTTCCCAGTGGTTACCATGGAAACTGTGTGCCCTGCTCAGCCTAAAATATTTACCGTCCTGTCCTTTACAGAAAAAGTTTGCTCACCCCTAGCATATATAATTGTAAAATGCAAGATAATTCAGAAGTGATGAGTTTTAAACTGAACTTATTTAATGAAATCTAATGATAACTTTTTAAAATTAATTTTTTAAATAAACATATAATGTATTTTTATCCCCAGGGGTACAGGTCTGTGTATCGCCAGGTTTACACATTTCATAGCACTCACCATAGCACATAACCTCCCCAATGTCCATAACCCCACCACCCTCTCCCTAATGATAACTTTTAAATATAACTTATTAGCTTATGTAATTAAACTTGGAGAATCATCAGATGTATTTAAGAACAGCTCTTAAAATTCCTGAAAATGTAGCAGCCAGCTTCTGCAAGTCAGCTCCGGGTTACCAGTGGTCATTGAAGGTTCATCTGTGCTCACGGTGTGGCCCCAGCACTGTTCATTCTCTCCACTGCACCTCTGGGTTACTGTGGTCATTAGGGCACTGGACCTAATGGTTTATTGTGGTCTCTCTGCACCAGAAGCAGGGACTTTTTCAAGGTTCCTCAGTTCCCTTTCCTTAGCACCTTGAACACAGCCCTGCACACAGCAGGTGCTCAAACATTTGCAGAGTGAAAGAAGGAAATTTTAGCCTTGGATGTGTAGAAGCCAGCCCATTCACCGTGTTGACGTGGCCTGAATTAGATCACTATCCCTATGTCTTTTGAGATCATACAAGAGGTCCCGGCCTCTGGTTCCCCACATAATGTTTCCGCTGAGACATAGCGCAATCGTACGATTTCCATAAATCGTATGATTTATGGACTTGAGATGAACCCATGCTTGGCACAGCCTGGTACTCAGCAACCCCTCAGTAAATGGTCGCTGACCAGCATCCGAAAGCAGTGATGGTAGTATAATCGTGAACTTGAGAGACAGGCTGCCAGTCTAATCAACACGTCTCTTTCTACCTCGCTTCTCCCTCCACCATCTGATTTTCAAGTCAGAGTCTCAAATCTTCAGATTGCTTTTCCAGGTTTAGATTTTCTTATGCAAGCCTGTCCTCTTGGCGCAGCACTGCCATCTTGTGTTCATAGTGGGTTATGGCAATGTCCCGGGTCTTCACTCTCCACTCCGCCAGCAACCAGGTCCCAGGTTTGGGAAGTAGCAGCTGATTGTGGAAAGCAAATGTGGCAATGAGTCAGGGGTTACATACCAGGTTACTGATTACATCCAGGAGGGTTTAGGCTTCGTCTGTGTCATTTCAGGATAGCTGGCTCATTTGGGGCATTTCTGCTTGGGCCTATCCTCTCTGACTCTCTCAGTCTTTCCTCTCAGTCTACCTTGAGCTTTCAGGTGGATTTCTGCTTATTTCAGATGAGTTAGTGCCATCTACTGGGCGAAGGCCGCAAGGTCGGTTGTGAGATCTCTCAGGGATCTGCAGAATGAATTTACAAACGCGTAAAATTTATGGGACCAACATAGGCAGATAAAAGGATCCTGATGTCAGGCCCCTTAATTGTCGCACATTTCTCTCTTCACTAGAAACATTCTTCTATGCACAGGGAAGGACTGTGAGCCTAGTGACCACTATACTGAGGTTAGTATGCCTACAGTTGTCGGAGTCTCTGTGTGAAAACCGGTCACACTCTCATCAGTGTTTCCGAAAGGGTGGTCTGCGGACCACCTTGCATCCAGGTCAACCAGGGCCTTAAGAAGGCAGGCCCAGAGTCCACCCCGGTTCCCCTAAACCGTGCAGAACCATCCTCTCAGAGCAGGGCTCTGGGGTCTGCATTTTGAGCACTGCCCCCCCCTCCCCTGTCCTAGACCCTACCTTTGTAGAAAAGACTGTTTTCTTTCAGCAAAATCTAGAAAGAATTTGCACTTGGATTTAGGCTTTAGTAACCTGCTTTGTGTGCTAGTGAGAACACACATCTCTTAGCAAAGCCATGGCTCCCGCCTTCACTCGTTCTGTGTGGTGGATTGTTAACAGCCCAAAGCCCCTGGCACATCACAGGTGCCCCTCCTGACACTGCTGCCCCTGCCAGCCATGTCCCCCCTTCCCATGCCCCCCATCCTCTCTCATTCCTGCTCTGCTCTGCAGATGGGGTGAGGCCCGGCCACACACCTGTGTGCAGGTTTAACACCAGGCTGTGTTGGAAAGATTCTAGAACTGGTGGTCACCATCTTTCTGGGTGGCTTTTCTCTGTACCTCTGTTTCTCCAGTAATACAGGGGGATTGGACTCTAGTCTCTACTGTCCTTTCCAGCTCGGACATTTTGGGGTTCTCCTGCTTTATAAGCCCCCCTCCATGTTGCACTCAGAATGGCGCTTGGCTCTGGCTTCTGTATGGACGCCTCCTCAGACTACTGACTAATCTCTTTTTTCGTTCTCCCTCAGCCCCCAATCCTAAACAGTTATACGCAGATCGTGAGTGACACGGGCGTTCAAGACAAGCAAGCTTATTTTATTTTAAAGCATTAACATTTTATATGCCCTATACAGAGCAATTCTAGTGCTAGGACATTTTTTCCAAGGACGTGAGGCTCACAGGAGTGGCTGAGATTAGCTCTAAGAGTCCCAGCAACATTGTTTGTAATTGACAAACTTACAGGTGCAGGACCTTGATGAATTCATGGTATGGCTGGATTATGTATGTGGTACTCTGTGGCCATCCAAGATTCTTCTGGAACACCATCTTTTTTACTGACACGAGCAAAGGTCTACGATGTATTAGTTGCAAAAAACAAACAAACAAACAAAAACAGGTCATGGAAACTTACCTAACACATCTGACTTGCCTTATAGAAAGATTTCTGTGAATGTCCTGAAAAGTTTGCAAGGAGGGACCCCACCAGTGTTTTTAAGTTTCCCCCGTGTCAGAAGGACCCCGGTGGAGACCCGTGGCTGAGTGACAGGATGTGTAGAGAGGGTGGTTGGGCAGGGGCCGTTCACCAGATGGGCATACTGGCTGAGGGAAAGTTTGGGAACTGTGAGTCAGATACCGTGGGGATGTTCGGGACTTTGGGGTGGTCATTTGGGAGGTCATTTAGCGTGATGAAGACCCCAGTACATTGCCACCTGTTTTGCAAGCAGATGACCCCCACCTCCTGGCAGCCCTGGGAGGAAGGCCCCTGGGGGTGCATGGGGAGTGGGAAGGAAGGCAGGAGGGGCCCACGGAGACCAGAGGGCTTTTCCGACCCCAGGGAGGGAGTGGATGGCAGCTGGCACCCGTGGGGTGAGGCCGCCTCACCACACCACGTTAGAGGTATGACAGGAGGGCACACTGGGGGTACTGCCCATGGCTGGATCCAAACAGAAGCTCTTTGTCCTGGACCCTCGAGGCTGAGTGAGGGGGTCTGGGTGGGGCAGCATAAACCTCCAGGATCAGCCTGGGGAGACTGAGGCAGCTGAGCAGTTGTCCGGTGTGCCGTGGCAAGCGAAGAGCATTCACTATGCTCTGTGCGTTTTGGTGTGACTCAGACTCGGGCGATGGCCCTCGGGCTTCCTCTGCTCCCCTCTCTCCCAGGTGTTCCATCTTCTTTCACTGGCCGCCTGGAGAACACCCTCACTGCCTTCCCCTCACCCTCCAAGTGGCCAGAACACAGAGAGAGCTTCATTTTATAGGCAGAGAAACTGAGGCCAACTGGCGCTGCTGGGGTGCTCCCCGGGGGGGCTGCGTGGGCTCTGGGAACCTGAGCCAGCCTCTCCCGGGGCTTTCTTCCGGGGCCGTGGGCACAGAGGCTGCTGCCTGCCTCATGGAGGAGAATGGAGAGGGGAGAAGGAGGGCAGCTCCCCCATTCCCAGTGATGCTGCCCCTTCCCAGCCTTGTGTGCTCAGGACTTGGGACAGGGGCCCTCCTGACCGAGAGGCGGGAGAGGCAACGGGAAGGGCAGCTATGGGCAGGAAGGTGTGTCTTGGAGGCCTGGAACAGGGGAGCAGGAGGGAAGTTTGGGGTCAACTGCATTCCTGTGGGTGGTCTAGGGGCCTGGGGTGGGGATGAAGGCATGGGGGGCATTGGGGTGGGGGCTGGGGAGCAGGAGGAGCCGCACTGGACTGTGTGACCCCAGGTCTTGATGGGAAAAAGGCTCGGCTCTACCCTAGCGAAGCGTGTCTGCACCCGGAGCCTTGGTATCCCCACTTGGCGAGCCTCGGGCCCTACGTTCCTATGTGTACTCTTTGTGCTTGCCAGAACCTCCTCCCAGTTCCCAGACGAGGACAAGGCAGAACCAATGGGACTTGAACTCGGGGCTGCCTGGCTCTGGAGGCCTGGCATTGGCTCTAAAATGGGGGTAATGTTGGCAGTGGGGGAGTCCCAAGACCGTTCCGTCGGCTGCCACCTGCTCCTGCTTCATGCCCGCCCGTCTCTGCTCCAGCCGGCTGCCCCTCTGACAGGAGCCGTGCCTGCCAGGTGAGGGCCTGGTCGGATGCTCCGTGGGTGTGTCCTGCTGCTTGGAACCAGCGCCCCTGCATGGTGGGGCTGGGCTGGGTTGGTATTTGGGGATCCCCAGGCCACCAGCTGTAGGCAGGGCTCTGTGTAGCAGCCGAGAGCAGAATCCCAGGTCCCCAGACTTGTGCCAGGCCTGGGGAACGCTCTGCTGTCTCCCCACCCCACACCCTCTGGGCGCTCATGTGCATGGGCTCCATGATCTGCCTCCTTCCTATCAACTTTAGGGACCCTTCCAGCTCCCCCCAGTTCCTCCCCCTGACCCTAGTGGCAACCACTATTTTGACTTCGGTCGCCTTGGCATTTTACCAGGTTTCGGACATCATGCAAAGGGAGATGCAGCTCCGGGACACTTCGTGTATGTCTGTGATTTCCACCCGCTCGACTTCTTGGCAACGGAGGGCCCTTTTAGATAAATACACCGTGATTTGTTTACCGGCTCTCCTGAGGATGGACATTCGGGCTGTTTCCAGGCTGGGGCCATTATGACTATGTGTCCAGGAGCCTTCTGAGCATGTTCTTTGAGGCTGCTCATGCCAGCCCAGCTGCGAATGCCTCATCGTAGATGTCGTCCCTGGAGACAGGTGCGTGTTGAACTAGCAGATTGTACCACGCCGTTTCTCAAGGTGGCTTTCCAATGTGCACCCCCAACGCTTTCCTTATTTTTCCCAGTCTACGTTACGGTGATGAAACAAGGAGGCCATCAGACCGGGGGACGGCTCCAAGCCCTGGCGGCCTCACTGAGCCAGCCAAAGCCCAACCCAGAGACCGTGTGCTGGGCTTAGAGACATGAGACCCAAACCCCACCAATTACAAGCAGCCAGTGAGGCTCCCCCAAACGAAGCAACTGTCCAAGCAAAGCCCTAGCCAATCTCAGTGGTTCCCCCTCTTTGCCTCTGCGCTGTCTCTGCAGAAACCTCCCTCCTGGGCTGGAGCGCCCCTAATCACCTTCGTTCTGGCGCTGCCTGATCTGAATGGCTGGGCCCTCCAATAGACCCTTTAAAGAAAAAAAAATTTTTTTACATGCCTCCGTTTACCCTGACCACCAATTTTGCGGAGCTGTTGTTTACATACAGTATTTTAAGGAAACAGATGAGTTTTGACAAACTTTCTCTTTGGGTTAAAGTTTAGTTACTTTGTTCAGTTACCTCCAGCTCAATGGGTGTGTGTGTGTGTGTGTGTTTTCCCCCTTTTTTCTAAACCCAGGCCCAGCGCAGAATGAGAAAACTCTCTAGAAGTTCAAACTGGCAAGCTGGCCTTATCTTCAATACCATTAGCATCAGAGGCCTGGCTCTTTGGAGTGGTTGAGATTGGGTCCAACCCTTTGTTTTAAAGTTGGGGAGCCTACCGTCTACACCGCGGGGCCTCCCAGTGCTCCCGGGGCATCTAGTTCATGCAGTGAGTTAGAGACTAAGCTGGATTGGAACCAGAAGAGCCTGAGGGCTTTGGGCTGGGCGGATCTGGTCCTGGATGTCGGCTGGGCTTCCCTAAGTGGCAGGGACTGGGATGGCCCTAGTGCTGACCTTCCCCGGGATTCTGGGGCTGTCAGGATTCCCCAGCCTCTGCTCTCCCTCTGCTCCCTCTGTGGCCAGGCAACCTGCTCCCTCTGTGGCCAGGCCGTCTGTCTGTAGCTCCTGGTTTGATCACATCGTCTGTGTCTGTCACCCATCACCCGTAGCTCTCTGCCCTCAGCAACAAGGCCTTCCAGCTGCAGACGAGCTCCCTCCCTCCCTCTTCCTCCGTACCCACCTGCCTGCTTCCTGCCTCAGGTTAACAAAGGCAGGAAGGATTCCAGACTTCTGCAAAGATGCTGTTCTCACTTTCCTGAGTGCAGAGGAAGGCCCTGCGGCCTGCTCTTATCCCCTAGGTGATCACACCCCCTAGACGGCCCCCAGACAGCCGCAGACTCTCCTGGAACCGCCCCAGTGCTTTATGCTTCTCTGTCAGGTCTGGTAATGGGGCCACCAGTGAAAGCTACGTTGTCCGCATCCCCTCTGCGGACCCCCCTAAGAGGGGGGGCTGGTCTCTGTTCCCTGAAAGCCTGAATGGTCCACAGAAATGTCCTTCTTTGTGAGCATCTCCCAGCCGAAGATTCTTCTGTGCTCATGCTGTTTTGGGTGTCAGAACTTCCCTCCCTGGTGCCCCTTCATCCACAAGCCTCTGAGGGCCCATGTGGGGTACGGAAGAGTTTTCACCACCTACACAAGGAGAACGGGGTCCTAGACCAGGGCTCCACGGACACCAGGCAGATAACAGAAGGAAGGAAAGCGGGTTGGTGCTGTGCAGGGATTGGGAGAAGCAGAGAAGCAGGCCAGGGTAGTCTGATTTTTCAAAGTCAGGAATTTCCAAAAGCAGCGAGCTCTCCCAGTTTGTAAAAAGGTGGCAAGAAATGGAGTGTTTGGATTTGATTTTAAACACTGTATGTCTCCCCCCCGCCCCCCATTTTTGAGCGCTGGCCTGGACCCTGGGTCCCAGCCACTCTGAATCCATGTTCCTTCTGCCCCGGGGCCCTGGCTGGTGGCAGCAGGCTGCAGAACCCCGAGGCTGGGGGCTTGAATTCCGACTGCCTCTCCTCGCCCCTCCCCTCCCCACTCCAGCATGCCAGCTGTCACATCATAGCGTCCCTGTCGTGGGATCACCTTCTTTTCTGGGAGCCCGAGCTGGCATAGGAAATTTTGATCAGATTGCCTTTTGAATGAGTTGACTGTCATGAATAATAGGGCAAAGGGCGCCAGCATTGTGTCCTAACTATAACTGTTCCAATTAATTACGGGTTTAATTAGCATACAGCGGGAACAGCCCTGGAAAATCATACTTCATGGGTTACAGATGCGCTGGCAGCTGTTACATGAAGGGTGATACCGGGCTGGGGTAGAGATAGTTATTAATAAATTACTCCCCTTGTCAGAGGCCCTTATTTATACAAATTAGCAGGGGATACATAATCCACTTTAACGGTATAATTTATAATAATTGATTTCATTTTGACTGACCACTAGCCAGTTACCAAATGCCCTCAGAAGAAAAATTGCCCTATTAGGGTAAGTTTAATCCTAAACATAGCTAATGAATCCTATTACTTTAAGGTCATATTTGAAGCTTTTGTTAATTGTCAGAACCATTTTAAATTGATTAGCGTTAAATTAAATCAATGTAATGTTTAGAAAAACAATATTTCTAATGGATGAGGCCAGGCTGACCTCGAATAAACATATTTATCAACCGATTCCCGGTGATGAGAAGGGGAACAGCTGGGCCCATAATTCACATTTGTCTATAATATGGGAAATGTCACCAGGCAATTAGTTATGTCAGGTAATGAATAGGGAGCATGGGGACTCCCCTCTGGCAGCTGGGGTGGATGGGTGTAGAATGTTCTGGACACAAGCGGCTGATCCCCTCCTGATGGCGTCCCTGTCCCCCAACCTCAGAGCAGGGGTCGCAGGCGGCCTCACTGGCCCTTTTCCCCAGCAGTCGCCTGGCCCCGGAGGCCACTGCATCCCCTCCACCTGCTGCTCTCTGGACACTCTGGTCTTCCTCCAGGAGCTGGGAGGCTGCCCTTGGCCTGGACCACGCCTCTCACCCCTCCTCCAGGATTCAGCATCATCGCTTCGGGGAAGCCTCACCTGATCCCAAGGAGTCCATCAGGTCCCCCAAGTATGGGCTCTCAGGGCAGCGTGGGACCCATCCCTACTGTCAGACTAGGTGAATATCCGATGGCCATGGCAAGCCCTGTGGGAGCCGCCAGGTGGCCTTTCCCAGCTCGGGCTCCCATATGTGGATGGCCAACAGGTACTCTGTGAGCACTTGCTGAATGCATGAAGGAATGAGTGACCCAGGACGCTGGCTTGCTGCTCTGCCTGTCCTGGCTGGGAGGACAAGGGTGCCGTCTGGTACTCCCTGAACATTTACCCAGGTCAAGCGCTTTACATGTCGGCTGCTAGGTTTTGTTAGGTGGGCACTGGTACCCACGTTGTACAAAGTAGCTGAGTCACCCATGTTGTCTCGGCCAGAACTCAATCTCAGGTCCGAGAGATCCCCAGAGCCCTTTCTGGGGCCTCTGTCCAATCAGGAGGGCTGCCTGCAGGAGGTGGTGTGGGGAGACTTGAGGGAAGGTTTGGAGTTCCCCAGGGGGCAGGGGGGATGCTCTAGGCTCACTCCCAAGGGAACAGGATTGAGGTGGGAAGAGCAGAGGTGGCGGAGAGGAAAGAGACGGCTTGTTCCAGTGGCTGCCTGCTTACTTGGCCAGCCCAGAGGGATGGGGTGGGGCAGGGGGCAGGCTGGAATTCCCCGGGGGGACATCTAGACATGGTGTGGGTCCCCAATCAGAAACTTATTCAAGTGTTGACTTCGGTGGTTCACTCTGGCTTCAGTTTCTCAGGCTGTAAAATGGGCTCCCAGCTACTCACAGCTCAGAGGAGGGGCCCGGAGCTCAGCCCTGCTTCTGCCACCCTGGCCGGGCCAACACCAACTACAGGCCAAGCTGACTGGTTGCAAGGGCTGGGGATCTCCCGCTTCATTCGGCTTCTGCTTGGGACCCCAGGGCGGAGTGGAGGAGGCAGGCAGGCTGGGATCTTTGGAGCCTGTTAAAGCCTGACCAGAGACCCTTGAACACACAAGGGGGCCCAGGATTGCAAAAGCATCCAAGCTCCCTGCCTGGGGAGACAGCTTTGAGAAATCAGCCCGATGAGACTTTGTCTTATCCTCTGAACCCGGCAATTCCCAAAGCTCTTACGTCCCCATCACCGACAAGGGCAAAGCCTCCACTTCATGAGCCCCTCATCCCAAACAAGAAAACTTGGGCCAAGAGGGGCTACACAGCTTGCCCTCCGCTGCAGGGCCAGGGGTGGGCTGTGCGGGAAGTCAGCCTCCTGCCTCCGATCTTTCTACCGTTGCCGGGTTCTCCTTTCCTCTAGGGTGTGGCCAACCCTCTGCCCACTCGTGCTGATGACCAGACTGATGGGGGAGACGAGTGTGCAAGGCCCCCAGCAAGCCATGTGTGTCAGTGACAAGCACAGCGGACGGGTACCGCGTGCTCTACTGGGGCCCAGCAGTGTTTTCTAAATGCTTTCCAGATATGTCATAATTAATTCTCACAAAAATTAACAAGTATTTTTAGCATAATCATCCCACTTTGGGGATGTTTCCACTGAGGCACCGACAGGTTAACACCCTGCCCGAAGCTGCAAAACTCATAAGGGGCAGAGCTGGGATGTGAACCGTGGTCTCGTTCTGGGGTCCGCACACATCACCCCTGTTTGTCCTCTGGTCAGGAAGACGATTTCTGATGAGCTCCAGCAACCCCATCTTCAATCACAGCTTCCTTAAATGGTTGTAGGTTTTTCTCATGAGAAACCATTTCTTTTTTTTTTTTTTAAAGCTTTTATTTATATATTTGACAGACAGAGATCACACAAGTAGGCAGAGAGGCAGACAGAACGGAGAGGGGAGAAGCAGGCTCCCTGCCGAGCAGAGAGCCCGATGCGGGACTCGATCCCAGGACCCTGGGATCATGACTGGAGCCGAAGGCAGTGGCTTAACCCACTGAGCCACCCAGGCGTCCCGAAAAACCATTTCTAAAAAGCAGATACACCTTGAGCTGAAGTACTTTGGGCAACAAAACAACTAGCTGCTGGGCTGGATTATAACCCAAAGGATAAAGTCAATACCCAGGAGTCCACACTGATACACATAAATGATTTAATAAATTCCCCCTTCCCCAAAATGATGAATCACACAGAGCTGGGAGGTGGGTCTCCCTCTCTCTGAGTCGGGGCTGGCCTCAGGGATTGGCTGCTTCTTTTTTTTTTTTTTTCCATTATTAACAATGCATCAGTCTTACACAATTCACAGCATTTACCATAGCACATACCCTCCCCAGTGTCCATCACCCAACCACCATAGGATAATTGTTTTTCTCTGATTGACTTATTTCGCTAAGCATAATATCCTCTAGTTCCATCTACGTCGTCGCAAATGGCAAGATTTCATTTCTTTTGATAGCTGCATAGTATTCCATTGTATATATATATACCACATCTTCTTTATCCATTCATCTGTTGGTGGACATCTAGGTTCTTTCCATAACTTGGCTATTGTGGACATTGCTGCTATAAACATTCGGGTGCATGTGCCCCTTCGGATCACTACGTTTGTATCTTTGGGGTAAATACCCAGTAGTGCAATTGCTGGGTTCTAGAGTAGCTCTATTTTTTTTTGAGGAACCTCCATGCTGTTTTCCAGAGTGGCTGCACCAGCTTGCATTCCCACCAACAGTGTGGGAGGGTTCCCCTTTTTCCGCATCCTCGCCAGCATCTGTTGTTTCCTGACT
>RCUC01166719.1:0-37359 GCA_003697995.1 Taxidea taxus jeffersonii
ACATACAGATGGCCAACAGACACATGAAAAGATGATCAGTATCACTAATCTTGATGGAAGTGCAAATCAAAACCACAATGAGATATCACCTTCTCCAGTTGGAACAGCTAGGGTAATAAAGATAAGAAATGACAAGTGTAGGGGCACCTGGGTGGCCCAGTGGGTTAAAGCCTCTGCTTTCGGCTCAGGTCATGATCCCAGGGTCCTGGGATTGAGCCCCACATTGGGCTCTCTGCTGAGCAGGGAGCCTGCTACCCCTCCCCCTCCGCCTGCCTCTCTGCCTACTTATGATCTCTGTCTGTCAAATAAATAAATAAAATCTTAAAAAAAAATGACAAGTGTTGATGAGGATGTGGACAAAAAGGAACTCTCATGTACTGTTGATGGGAATGCAAATTGGTGCAACCACTATGGAAAACAGCATGGAGTTTCCTCAGAAAATTAAAAATAGAATTATCATATGAGCCAGTAATTCCACTATTGGATATTTACCCAGAGAAAACAAAAACACTAATTTGGAAAGATATATGCATCTCTATGTTTACTGCAGCATTATTTCAGTAGCTAAGATATGGAAATAACTTAAATGTCCATCCAAAGATGAACAAATATGGAAGATATATTGCATACACTATGAAATATTACTCAGTCACAAAAAAGGAAGAAAGAAATCTTGCCATTTGGAACAACGCAGATGGACCTAGAAGGTATAATGTTAAGTAAAGTAAGTCATGAGAGAAAGACAAATACCACGTGGTTTCACTCATATGTGGAATTTAAGAAACAAAACAGAGAAAAAAGAGACAAAAAAATAGACTCTTAACTACAGAGAACAAACTGGTGGTTACCAGAGGGGAGGTGGGTGAGGGAATGAGTGAAATAAGTGAATGGGATTAAGAGTATACTTATGGTGATGAGCACAGAGTACCATAAAGAATTTTTGAATCATAACATTATATACCTAATACTAATATGCCACTCTATGTTAATTGTATCTTAATCATACCATGAGTAAATAAAAAATACCACATATGCTTGATAAAATATTTTTTACCAGAAAAGAACATGTGCATCATAAATACACGATATGGGAAGTTTCTTGACTTTTTATTCTATCTTTGCTTTTAAATTATGATTAGGTACTGGGGCACCTGGGTGGCTCAGTAGGTTGGGCCTCTGCCTTCGGCTCAGGTCATGATCTCAGGGTCCAGGGATCGAGCCCCACATCAGGCTCTCTGCTTGGCAGGGAGCCTGCTTCCTCCTCTCTCTCTGCCTGCCTCTCTGCCTACTTGTGATCTGTCTCTCTCTGTCAAATAAATAAATTTAAAAAATCTTTAAATTAGATTAGGTACTTAAAATATTATGTGTTTCACTTCACTGGAAGCCAAAGATGAATTTTTTAAAGGAAAAAAAATGATAAACATAAAGTGTAGGACATCCTGATTTCACACTTGTTCATATGTGTAACTCTTTTCTCCACTGAAGTGTTAGTGTTTCTCTTTGAGATTTTTGAGTTCTTTACTTATCAGGGATATTAACCCTTTGTTCAAGAAATTTCTTTGTTGGCTCCTCCTCAGTAATTGGCACAACGGAGAGGGAGGGACACGCAGAGAAGGGTGGGAAGAATGCTAAAAACACCTGCCACTTACTCTCTCAGAACAGTTAAAATACTGGAAATAAGACCTTTACCACATCTATATTGTAAGACCTACATTTTAATACTAACATATGACGATTATTCCATATAGATATTAATAAACATCATAATAAAAATTTCAACCAAAAGGAAGAAAGAAAGAAAACAAAAGGAGGGTGGGAGGGAGGAAGGGCAGGCAGAGAAAGACATCTAAACCACACTGGCTTAAGAAGGGTGAAGTGCAGATAGCAATACGGAGGAAGGATAAGATTTGCTGTTGCTGCCTGAAAAGGAGGTTGTGATTTAATTTTAAAGGCTGCAGAATTTGTAAAGGGCAAGAATGAAACGCCAGTATGTCAGAAGTGGGATTCAAACCCACGCCTCCATCCAGAAACCAGAACCCCCAAATTTGGGAAGCAGAAACTTGAGCCTGATGCCTTAGACCTCGCGGCCATCCTGACACACCTGTGAGGAGTGCAGCAGAAACAGGCACTGTAATGCGCAGCCTGATTCCGTCCAGAATGCCTGTGGGGAAATGCGAGCTCTGAGCCCGGGGTTTGCAGAGCGGAGGGAGCAAAAAAGTGAGTTTGCCTGAAGCCAGAGGCTGACACTGTGACCCAGAGTTGGGGCGTGCAGAGTGGGAGCTGGGGCCCAGAGCTATGCCCGCCCCACCTGGTGGGCATTGGGAAATCACAGACTCTCAATGTGGGGGTGTCCCAGGCTCACACCCAGACAAATTTCTCCTCCCTAGCTCTGTGGCACCTAGCCAAAGATCATCTCACCTGGTTTCAATTTGAAAAATCATTCATGGAGTGCCTGAGTGGCTTAGTCGGTTAAGCATCTGCCTTCAGCTCAGGTCATGATCCCAGTATCCTGGAATCAAGGCCCCCATCAGGCTTCCTGCTCAATGGGGGGAGCCTGCTTCTCCCTCTCCCGCTCCCCCTGCTTGTGCGCATATTCACTCTCTCTCTCTGTGTCTAATAAATAAATAAAATCTTTAAAAAAAAAACCACCACCAACAAAAACTCAGGTGTCATTTGAGACTTTTTTCCCTTATATACCACCTTGGATCCTTCAGCAATACCTACGGATTCAGTCTTTAAAGTATACCCCAAAATGATTTCTCACCACCCCTCCTATTACCATCTTAGTCCAAATTACCTTCGTGCCCTACCTGGAAGGTTAGAATCGCCTCTTAACTGCTTCCTCAGCTTAATCCTTTGTTTTCTCACACTTTCCCCATATAGTAGTGGTTCCTTTAAACCTTAGGCTACAGTATGTCTCTATTCTGCTCAAAATTTTGTAGGGCTTCACCACTCAGTCAGAGCAAAGGCAGGGAGTAGCAGGGAAGACCCTGCTTGGCCTGCTCCTACCTCCTGCCTTTATGATCTCATTGCCCACTGTTTTCCTTTATGCCAGCTATGCTCAGCTGCACTGATGGCTCTTATTTTGAAGACATGAAGCCCCCTCTACCCCAGGGCATTTGCATCTGCTCTTCTGGTCTTCTAGGAAGTTCTTCACTTAGATTCTAATTAGGAGTGCTCTTCCTCTGCTCAAATGTTGCCTCCTGAGAGAGGTTGATAGACTATCAACACCTGGGATCCCTTATTGCGATGTTCTGCTTTATTTTTCTCTAAAGTATTTATCACCATCAGATACATTATGTAGTTACTTACTTTTTTTTTTTGTAGTTACTTACTTTTAAAATTTGCTTATTGATGGTCTTTGCACATCAGAATGTTCTTTTCCATGAAGGAAGGAACTTGGTCTTTTCTTACTGTTACATTCCACCACCTAGAACAGTGCCTTGCCACATAGCTGGTGTTTGTTTAATGAGTACATTTGCATTTCTTCCCTTGTGACTTGCTCAGATCTTTGATTCCTTTTTCTTTCAACTTTTTAGTGTTTCTCTTATTGGTTTAAAAGATGGATCTACATTCTGGATGTATTTACCCTTTGTTGGAGACATTTTTTTCTAATTTTGATTGGCATTGAAATTTTATGTACCATATCCTCTGAAACATAAAAATATTTGAATTTTACATTGTCAGGTGTGTCCATTTTTCCAACCCATAATTTATTCCACTGCTTTTATGCCATACAAAGTCTTTTGCCCATTTTAGATTTAATAAAATAATCACACACATTTCTTTGTGGAGTGTTTTTAAAATGTTGAACTTTTCACTCTACCTAGGATCACCTTTGCTGTTTGTTGTGACTGGCAAGTAAGACTGAGTCACGTGAGAACAGACCAGAGCACGATGAAGAACTCAGAGCTTCTAGAACATGTGGTTGGTTGTGAAATTGCAGTGAGCTTGTATTTATTTGGAGGTTTTCCTCATCATGGACAAAGCAGAAGGTGTCTCCATCTGGGCTTCTGAAATTATCTCCCTCTAAGCTGATCCTGGAAAATCCATGAAGGTTCTGTTGAAAGACCAATTGTGTCCCACCAGTCTCTTCCCACCAGGGATCTGAACCATCCTGCAAAAGTCCTCTTCAGCAACCCAGTTCCTTCCTTTCTCAATAGGGCAGAGCAATACTGTTGGATGGAATATACAGATGGGCAATGAGCAGACACAGTTCTAACAGAGTGGTTAAAGTTGCTATGCTTTCAATTCCATTCCCAGGTCTAATTGAGGCTCTAACCTCAAAAGAAAGAAATAGCTGTTTTTTCCTGTTCTCATTCAGTTCTGAGCTCCTGCCACTAAATGGGGATCCCCAGATCCACAGCTTCCTAGGGACAGTGTCTCTTAACTCACATGGCACTCGCAGTCTCTAGCAGGCAATTTCGCCTCCCATCAGATTCTCTCTTCTGTATTGTTGTCTCATTGTTCTGTACCTGCATGTTTTATTTCCTCAAAGAGAAACAAAGTGTATTTTGTTTTTTTGTTTTTCAATCTAGTGCACACTGCTTTTGGAAAACATCAAAAAGTATTACATCTGGCTTCAGTTGAGCTAAGATTTCATGCAGGGCATATGGCAAAGGTGCAAAGACAAGTAGTAACTGCCAGCCAGAAGGTTCCCTATGTGTCGCTTTTGATTATAAAGATCTCTGATCATACATCAGCTGTTTTAATCATAAGATTACATAATATCAGTGACTCTCCAAAAAGTGTTGGGTGAGAACACACAGCATAGATAAAAAACAAATCATTTTCTACTTAATATTCTATTTTACAACTCTTAAGGCAAACCAGCAAAATAATGATTTAGTGTGTCCTCAAAACTTTATACTGTATGTGACTAAGTCACCTTGCATCTACACATATAGTCTTTTTATATTTTGATCAAGTGTTTTAAAAAATTAAATCCTAATTCAGCTCAGATTGCAAGTAATTCCCAGACTTTTGAAAATACACAGCCTTCATAAAGGGCAAGCTGTGTACTTGCAGGGGGCCTGCTGGATGTTGTAATGGATTTGTACATTAATGAAAATTAATCAGTAAGTGAGCAATAGCTGCAAAGGATAAACATCTAAGGTTAAATGAAAGCAGGAGAATTATTTCACTCGGATTAGAAATAAAGAGCAGTCTTGGGAGAGTCATGCAGAGAAATGAATATATATATATATATATGTATGTATTACTTATTTATTTTTCCCTTACTGATTGGGTAGAGGAAAAGATGCAGGAATCCTGAAGTCTCATTTGCTCTCAAGAGGAGGGCAGGATATGAAGCCATTCCTGGAATCAATCAAAATGGTGGAAGAGGAAGAAAGATGGAGGAAAAGCCTAGGAACTTCTTGAGGGTTCAGGATGAATCGAAAGGGTCTACTTTCTGTGAGACCACAAAAACCAAGACTAGATTAAGTTGTGAATCCAAAATAAGGGTTGAGGACTGAGATACTTAAAAGCACTTTGGTAGAGAAGGGAAAGAAACAAATAATTTTGAATTCCCAGTAAGAGGTAGGCACACCCATGATCTTAGGATACCAATTCTCTCCTCCACTATGTAAAAGGCAGGGAGAAGAGACAGGGCTGGGGCTGTCACTTCCTAGTCATGGACCTTACAGGTTTCATTTTTTGGAGCATTGGTTTCATGTCACTTACTTTTTTTTTTTTTTAAAGATTTGTTTATTTATTTCAGAGTGAGGGAGAGGGAGAAAGAGAATCTCAAGCAAACTCCCTGCTGAGCATGGAGCCCTGTCTCACAACCCTGAGATCATAACCTGAGCCGAGATCAAAAGCCAGATGCTCAACCAACTGAGCCACGCAGGCACCCCTCATGTTGGTTACTTTTTAGCCATTTATCCATTTGTCCAAACACTTACTGATCACATTCACTGTGCCAACCACTATGCTTGAAACTGGAGAACGTGAAGATGAATGCAGATCCAGACTCTGGTGCCCAGAAGTCTTCACTTCAGAGGAGGGACACAAACACTTAGCAGACAGGATGGTTACTGCAACTAGGAGGAAGGGACTCTGTGAGCCCAGATCATTTATCATGGATGATATTCAAAATAGTTAACATCTTGTTAACGTGGGCCTGGCGAGTCAGAAGGGATGCAGCCAGAGAAAACCAACCCATTGACCCACCATTCTGGCCCTTTCTGTGCCTACTGGCAGAATGTTGGACATGTGTATCCCACCACAGAGGAGGCCTTCATGATAACTCTCATTGTAGCAGCAACAACAAAGTATATACTTAGAAATAAAGAAAGGCAAAAATATAAAATATTAAATACTTTTCCACTTTCTTTTATCAACAGCTCTTTAGTCCTGCCATCATCATCCATAAAAGTAGTACACAAAAGGCATAATTCTTTCAAAAGAAACAGGGATGTTGGTATTAGTAGGTGAAAAGAAACTCAAACACCAGTTTTCTGACAAATCATAAAATGGACATAATATGACATTGCTGGTCATTATTAGGAATAAATTAAAGATGGAGAGCAATTATTTCAGTGCTTAGCACACAGAGGGTCCTAGCTAAATGGGGCTATTAATGTCTTTTTACCAGATGAGAAAATTGAGACTGAAAGAAATTAAAGAATTTGTTCAAGTTCACATGACTAGTGTTGAAACCAAAACTTGATATTCCTATAAGACCATACAGTGGAAAGTTCAAAATCTCTCCTTGTGTTTCTTTAATTACTCCTCTAAGTTGTAAATTGAAAATATAATTGTGTGTTTACCTTATTTACCCTTAGTGATATTGACAAGTTCAATGCTGTACACTGAAGGGATAACTGATATAAGTTATGCTGATATTCGATCCAATTACGGGGCTTTATGGGAAGACTGGCAAAGCTGATCACAAGTTCATCACCCAGATGACATCGATTCTGCTGGGGCAGCTAATTTAAATTACAGGCATAGGCACACAGGAGGATGAAAGCAGCCGCTGGGTTGTGAGCCTTAAAAAGTCAAATCTATAAAGTGACGGCAATGGCCCGTAGCCTGTGATGCTTAATACAGGCAGGGAGCGTGAAAGTGATTTGTGATTAGAAGAATGTGAGCATAGCCACATAAAACACCTTTATGTGCTCACTTGTACCAGTGCTGTGCAAGCCAATTAAGGAATACCCCACCCCACCCCCGCAAAAAAAAAAAAAAAAAGGATAATGGAAGGAGGGGAATTTGCATTGGGAATTTTGTGTTGAAAAAGGTTTCACCAAAAATTATTTAGAAGCCATGATAGAATATTTTGCATAGGATTTGCAGAGGTAAAGCTCAGCGCACCTGCGCCGCCGAGTTGATGGTTTGTGGCTTTGTGCCCAGAGGGAGAACTCCAAGAGGGAGACAGAATTGATGAGCAGCTGTAGACCTCACTACTCACACTGTCTGAATCAGGCAGTCTTTTCTGATAGTTAAGAGATTATGAAGACACCTGACAATCAAAGCACTGGAAAAAGTTGAAAACAAAGCAGAGGATCAATTCTTTCCTTATCCACACGTCCATCAGAGATAGGTCATTCTCCCCTCATGCATCTGAAATAACTCACCTTTGAGCAGAGAAAAAAAACACACGTAAAGCTTTGCAAAAAAAAATATATTTTCTATCAGACAAGTTATGAAAAGCGATACCCTTGGACTAGGATGTTTATAATCATGGCTCTTGCTGCTTTGGACACAGCTCAGTCTTGATATATTATCTTTGTAGCCACACAAAGCATTTTATGCACACAAAAGAGTCAAAGTTACCGTGGAAACCAAGGCTTTAGAAATTCCTGGGTTTTTTTCTTCACAATTAAAAAATCTCCTTATGGTTGTATTTTTTTAGTTGAATAGATTACTAGCTTTTTAATCTCTGAACCGTATTTGCCTCATCTTCTGAAGAAAGCACATCAACTATGGAAACAACTCAAGGTCTTCACGGATGGACCCACCTGCTGAGTATTCTGATGAAACTTATACAGAAAAAGCCAACATGCAATTATAGATACAGAAACGACTACTTTCCATAAGATGTTATGTTTGTAGATAACAACATTTCAATAAAAATACAAACTATTATTTCTGATACAGAATGGATTACCCCTTTTGAAAACTGGTTTTATTGTAATAGTCTGGGCCAAGAAATTCATAACCAGTATATTAGTGATTAAGTGCTAAAATTCATTTCTATGAATCATAGTACTGCTTTTAAGAAACCTGAAATTCCACCTACATTCCTTTTATAGGACCAGCAGAATAGTCACTATGTGTGCAATATGCCTATGGCTGAGATAGCTACATGTCAATAAACGAAGGACTCACATTTCTCCTCCGTGATGTAGAGGTATTACAGGGAAGTGGCTTCCCAACCAGGGACTATATTTCCCAGGGACCCTGCATCTAGGTGACAGCAAGAGACTAGTTCTCACCAATTAACATGATGCGTTGACACCTTTGGGGCAAGGTGACTCAATAAAGAGTGTGTGTTCTTGATCTTTTCTGGGAAAATTTTGAGACTTAAGGGGAGTGATCAGCAAAATATAGGCCGTGGGCCAAATTTAGCCAGCCAATTGTTTTTATAAATAAAGTTTTATTGGAATACAGCCCTACTTAGCTGCCTATGGCTACAACTACAGAGCGGAGGAATTGCAAGTGACCGTGTGGCCTAAAAGCCTAAAATATCTGCTATCTGGCTTTTAAAGGAAAAGTTTACCAATTCTTGCTATAGGGGATACTGGAGATGGATTGTGGAAAAGAGTCTGGGTTCTTAAGGAGGATCCTTTATGGGATTCTGTGATAATAAATATAAATATAAACTTATCTTTGTAGTAAACCTTGAAGTCCCAACTCTTTTAGTTTTCTGGCTGTTCTCTTTCACCATAGTATATGTAGTTTCCTAAATTTACTCTCCCACACCTGGAAAATTTTGGCATATGCTCCAACTCTCCTTGGTTCACCCATGACAGTAAGCCTGTTAGCAGGGCATATGATTAGGGCCCTGCATGTTGTATAAGAATTCTCCAGCCAGATGGTGTAGCCATGTTTCCTTTGTAATTAGCAGCCTTGCTCTATGCTCAGCGAGGGGTGAGTGAACCCTGGTTTCCCCTGCAGATGGGGAGTTCTATGCAGAATTGATGCAAGGTGTTCTTTAGCTAAATCCCTCCAGATAAAAGTTCAACTCTTCCTGGATGGGAATGTCAACACTGGACACCCAAGGATGTTGAGAAAAAAGGAGAAAGTCACACATTCTCTTTATGCATTGGTTATCTGTTCCTTCTGGTGTGTTTTTCCCCCAATGCAGGAGTTGGTCTTGTAGCATGTAGTTAAAATAATTTGTTAAAAAAATCCAAAAGTGGGGCACCTGGCTGGCTCAGTTGGTGGGGCCTATGACTCTTGATCTTGGGGTTGTTTGGGCCCCACATTAGGTAGAGATTGCTTACAAAATTAAATCTTAAAAAAATCCATAAAGCATTTTAGATTGAAATTCACATGCACTATAAAGAATTTGACTATAAACTCAAGAGGCTGAGCTAAAGTTCTTGGGTTTGTGATCAAGGTTATTATTTTATGTTTATCTTTAAAGATTTTTTTGTTTATTTGAGAGAGAGAGAGAGTGAGAGAGAGAGAGAGAGCAGAGGCAGGGCAGAGGGAGGAGAAGCGAGGAGCCCTATGTGGGGCTCTATCCCAGGACCCGGGGATCATGACCCAAGCCAAAGGCAGATGGTTAACCAGCTGAGCCACCCACGTGTGCCAAGGTTACCATTTTATTTTATTTATTTATTTTTTTAAAGATTTCATTTATTTGATAGAGAGATCACAAGTAGGCAGAGAGGCAGGCAGAGAGAGGAGGAAGCAGACTCCCACTGAGCAGAGCGCCCGATGTGGGCCTTGATCCCAGGACCCTGAGATCATGACCTGAGCTGAAGGCAGAGGCTTAACCCACTGAGCCACCCAGGCACCCTACCATTTTATTTTAAATAGTGAAGTTGACATAGGAGGAACAGTCATTCAAATAAATAGTTTATCAGTGTCAAGCATGGTTGAATTTGAGAAGAAAGGTTACGTGAGGAATTGAGACCTAAATCATGATGAAAGGGAAAGTATTTTTATTTATTATCATTGTTCTATAAAAATAATTTTAAGTAGGCTCTACATCCAGTGTGGGGCTAGAACTCATGACCCAGTGATCTAGAGTCATATGCTCCACTGACTGAGTCAGCCATGCACCCCAAAGGGAAGTATTTTAGAATATAGACAGGCATGACTTATTTGAGATAACTGTGAGAGAATCAGTTAAAAATGTCTACATAGGGATGCCTGGGTGGCTCAGTTGGTTAAGCGGCTGCCTTCGGCTCAGGTCATGATCCCAGCATCCTGGGATCGAGTCCCACATCGGGCTCCTTGCTCGACAGGGAGCCTGCTTCTCCCTCTGCCTCTGTCTGCCTGTGCTCGCTCTCCTTCTCTCTCTAACAAATAAATAAATAAAATCTTTAAAAAAAATGTCTATATAGGAGTACAGGCAAGATGGCGGAGAAGTAGCAGGCTGAGACAACATCAGGCAGCAGAAGATCAGCTGGATAGCTTATCAAACCATTCCAAACACCTACAAATCCATCAGGAGATCAAAGAGAAGAAGAGCAACAATTCTAGAAACAGAAAATCAACCACTTTCTGACAGGTTGGACCAGCGGAGAAGTGAATCCAAAGCGATGGGAAGATAGACCACAGGGGGAGGAGCCGGCTCCAGGCAAGCGGCGGAGCAACGGAGCACAAAATCAGGACTTTTAAAAGTCTGCTCCATGGAGGGATATCGCTCCAGAGGCTAAACTAGGGTGAAGACCTCATGGGGACAGCGTGGACTCAGGTCCAGCGGGGTCACAGAAGGATCGGGGGTGTCTGAGTGTCAGAGTTCACAGGTATTAGAGCGGGGAAGCCGGCTGCGGAGACAGAGCCGAGGAGTGAGCTCTCAACTCAGGGTTTCCTAGAGCCGTGGTCTGTGACACGGGCCGGTGCTCTGTGCGAGGTGTCCCCACAAGATCCGGGGAGACTCCGACCTGGGAGAGCTCAGGGATCTACGGGGTTTGGAGACTCCAGGTAGTACTCTGCCAGAGACAGAGATGCTTGGTCACAGGCTGGGTGACCTCGGAGCACAGCCAGAGGCCAGTGAGACGGGAGTGATTAAGCACTTTTCTCTGAGGGCGCACTGAAGACTGGGGCCCCTAGTTCTCGGCTCCTCCGAGCTGGAGATTGGGAGGCCGCCATTTTCATTCCCGTCCTCCGGAACTCTACGGAAAGCATTCAGGGAACAAAAGCTCCCGAAAGCGAACCTGAGAGGATTACTTAGCCCGGCCCCTGGTAAGAGTGGTGCAATTCCGCCTGGGGCAGAGACACTTGAAAATCACTACAACAGGCCCCTCCCCCAGAAGATCAACAAGAAATCCAGCCAAGACCAAGTTCACTTAACAAGGAGAACAGCGGATTCTTATCTGGACAAAATGACAAGGCGGAAAAACTCACCACAAAAAAGAAGAACAGGAGGCAGTACCGAAGGCTAGAGACCTAATCAATACAGACATTGGTAATATGTCAGATCTAGAGTTCAGGATGATGATTTTCAAAGTTCTAGCCGGGCTCGAAAAAGACATGGAAGATATTAGAGAAACCCCGTCGGGAGAAATAAAAGCCCTTTCTGGAGAAATAAAAGAACTAAAATCTAACCAAGTTGAAATAAAAAAAGCTATTAATGAGGTGCAATAAAAAATGGAGGCTCTTACTGCTAGGATAAATGAGGCAGAAGAAAGAATTAGTGATATAGAAGACCAAATGAGAGAGAATAAAGAAGCTGAGCAAGAGAGACAAACAACTACTGGACCACGAGGGTAGAATTCAAGAGATAAATGATACCATAAGATGAAACATTAGAATAATTGGGATTCCAGAAGAAGAAAGAGAGGGGAGCAGAAGGTATATTGGAGAGAATAATTGTAGAGAATTTCCCTAATATGGCAAAGGGAACAAGCATCAAAATCCAGCAGGTGCAGAGAACCCTCCTCAAAATCAATAAGAATAGGTCCACACCCCATCATCTAATAGTAAAATTTACAAGTCTTAGCAACGAAGAGAAAATCCTGAAAGCAGCCCAGGACAAGAAGTCTGTAACATGCAATGGTAAAAATATTAGATTGGCAGAGACTTATCCACAGAGACCTGGCAGGCCAGAAAGAACTGGCATGATATATTCAGAGCACAAAACGAGAAAAACGTGCAGCCAAGAATACTGTATCCAGCTAGGTTATCATTGAAAATATAAGGAGAGATAAAAAGATTCCAGGACAAACAAAAACTGAAAGAATTTGCAAACACCAAACCAGCTCTACAGGAAATATTGAAAGAGGTCCTCTAAGCAAAGAGAGACCCTAAAAGTAGTAGATCAGAAAGGAACAGAGACAATATACAGTAACAATCACCTTACAGGCAATACAATAACACTAAATTCATATCTCTCAATAGTTACCCTGAACGTAAATGGGCTAAATGCCCCAATCAAAAGACACAGGGTTTCAGAATGGATAAAAAAATAAAACCCATCCATATGCTGCCTACAAGAAACTCATTTTAGACCCGAAGACACCTCCAGATTGAAAGTGAGGGGGTGGAAAACAATTCATCATGCTAATGGACATCAGAAGAAAGCTGAGGTGGCAATCCTTATATCAAATCAATTAGATTTTAAGCCAAAGACTATAATAAGAGATGAGGAAGGACACTATATCATACTCAAAGGGTCTGTCCAACAAGAAGATCTAACAATTTTAAATATCTATGCCCCTAACATGGGAGCAGCCAACTATATAAACCAACTAATAACAAAATCAAAGAAACACATTGACAACAATACAATAATAGTAGGGGACTTTAACACTCCCCTCACTGAAATTGACAGATCATCCAAGCAGAACATCAATAAGGAAATAAAGGTCTTAAATGACATACTGGAGCAGATGGACATCACAGATATATTCAGAACATTCCATCCCAAAGCAACAGAATACACATTCTTCTCTAGTACCCATGGAACATTCTCCAGAATAGATCACATCCTGGGTCATAAATCAGGTCTCAACTGGTATCAAAAGATTGGGATCTTCCCTGCATATTTTCAGACCACAATGTCTGAAGCTAGAACTCAATCACAAGAAGGAATTTGGAAAGAACCCAAATACATGGAGACTAAACAGCATCCTTCTAAAGAATGAATGAGTCAACCGGGAAATTAAAGAAGAATTGAAAAAAAACATGGAAACAAATGATAATGAAAACACTAACGGTCCAAAATCTGTGGGACACAGCAAAGGCAATCCTGAGAGGAAAATATATAGTGATACAAGCCTTTCTCAAGAAACAAGAAAGGTCTCAAATACACAACCTAACCCTACATCTAAAGGAGCTCAAGAAAGAACAACAAAGAAAGCCTAAACCCGGGGTGCCTGGGTGGCTCAGTGGGTTAAGCCTCTGCCTTCGGCTTGGGTCATGATCCCGGAGTCCTGGGATCGAGCCCCACATCGGGCTCTCTGCTCAGCAGGGAGCCTGCTTCCCCCTCTCTCTCTGCCTGCCTCTCTGCCTACTTGTGATCTCAGACAAATAAATAAATAAAATAAAATAAAATAAAAAAGAAAGCCTAAACCCAGCAGGAGAAGAGAAATAATAAAGATCAAAGCAGAAATCAATGAAATAGAAACAAACAAACAAAAAAACCAACAGAACAAATCAATGAAACTAGGAGCTGGTTCTTTGAAAGAATTAGTAAGACTGATAAACCCCTGGCCAGACTTATCAAAAAGAAAAGAGAAAGGACCCAAATAAATAAAATCATGAATGAAAGAGGAGAGATCACAACCAACACCAAAGAAATACAAGCAATCATAAGAACATATTATGAGCAACTCTATGCCAACAAATTTGACAATTTGGAAGAAATGGATGCTTTCCTAGAGACATTTAAACCGCCAAAACTGAACCAGTAAGAAATAGAAAACCTGAATAGACCCATAACCAGTAAGGAGATTGAAACAGTCATCAAAAATCTCCAAACAAACAAAAGCCCGGGGCCAGATGGCTTCCTAGGGGAATTTTACCAAACATTTAAAGAAGAATTAATTCCTCTTCTCCTGAAACTGTTCCAAAAAATAGAAATGGAAGGAAAACTTCCAAACTCATTTTATGAGGCCAGCATCACCTTGATCCCCAAACCAGACAAGGATCCCATCAAAAAAGAGAATTACAGACCAATATCCTTGATGAACACAGATGCGAAAATTCTCACCAAAATACTAGCCAATAGGAACCAACAGTACATTAAAAGGATTATTCAACAGAACCAAGTGGAATTTATTCCAGGGCTGCAAGGTTGGTTCAACATCCACAAATCAATCAATGTGATACAATACATTAATAAAAGAAAGAACAAGAACCATATGATACTCTCAATAGATGCTGAAAAAGCATTTGACAAAGCACAGCACCCCTTCCTGATCAAAACTCTTCAACGTGTAGGGATAGAGGGCACATACGTCAGTATGATCAAAGCCATCTATGAAAAACCCACCACAAATATCATTCTCAATGGCAAAAAAATTGAGAGCTTTTCCGCTAAGGTCAGGAACACGGCAGGGATGTCCGCTATCACCACTGCTATTCAACATAGTACTAGAAGTCCTAGCCTCAGCAATCAGACAACAAAAAGAAATTAAAGGCATCCAAATCGGCAAAGAAGTCAAACTATCACTCTTTGCAGATGATATGATACTATATGTGGAAAACCCAAAAGGCTCCACTCCAAAACTGCTAGAGCTTGTACAGGAATTCAGTAAAGTGTCAGGATATAAAATCAATGCACAGAAATCAGTTGCATTTCTTTACACCAACAACAAGACAGAAGAAAGAGAAATTAAGGAGTCAATCCCATTTACAATTACACTAAAAACCATAA
This sequence comes from Taxidea taxus jeffersonii, assembly GCA_003697995.1. Classification (NCBI taxonomy): domain Eukaryota; kingdom Metazoa; phylum Chordata; class Mammalia; order Carnivora; family Mustelidae; genus Taxidea; species Taxidea taxus. Next base: position 15,005 of record RCUC01166719.1, read on the forward strand.
GATACCTAGGAATTAACCTAACCAGAGAGGTAAAGAATCTATACTCAGAAAAAATATAAAGTACTCGTGAAAGAAATTGAGGAAGACACAAAGAAATGGAATAATGTTCCATGCTCATGGATTGGAAGAACAAATATTGTGAAAATGTCTATGCTACCTAAAGCTATCTACACATTTAATGCAATGCCTATCAAAATCCCATCCAATTTTTTCAAAGAAATGGAACAAATAATCCTAAAATTTATATGGAACCAGAAAAGACCTCGAATAGCCAAAGGAATATTGAAAAAGAAAGCCAAAGCTGGTGGCATCACAATTCCAGACTTCAAGCTCTATTACAAAGCTGTCATCATCAAGACAGTATGGTACTGGCACAAAAACAGACACATAGATCAATGGAACAGAATAGAGAGCCCAGAAATAGAGCCTCAACTCTATGTTCAACTAATCTTCGACAAAGCAGGAAAGAACATCCAGTGGAAAAAAGACAGCCTCTTCAACAAATGGTGTTGGGAAAATTGGACAGCCACATGCAGAAAAATGAAATTGGACCATTTCCTTACACCACACACGAAAATAGACTCAAAATGGATGAAGGACCTCAACGTGAGAAAGGAATCCATCCAAATCCTTGAGGAGAACACAGGCAGCAACCTCTTCGACCTCAGCCGCAGCAACTTCTTTCTAGGAACAACGCCAAAGGCAAAGGAAGCAAGGGCAAAAATGAACTATTGGGACTTCATCAAGATAAAAAGCTTTTGCACAGCAAAGGAAACGGTCAACAAAACCAAAAGACAACTGACAGAATGGGAGAAGATATTTGCAAATGACATATCAGATAAAGGGCTAGTATCCAAAATCTACAAAGAACTTATCAAAGTCAACACCCAAAGAACAAATAATCCAATCAAGAAATGGGCAGAGGACATGAACAGACATTTCTGCAAAGAAGACATCCAGATGGCCAACAGACACATGAAAAAGTGCTCCACATCACTGGGCATCAGGGAAATACAAATCAAAACCACAATGAGATACCACCTCACACCAGTCAGAATGGCTAAAATGAACAAGTCAGGAAATGACAGATGCTGGCGAGGATGTGGAGAAAGGGGAACCCTCCTACACTGTTGGTGGGAATGCAAGCTGGTGCAACCACTCTGGAAAACAGCATGCAGGTTCCTCAAAAAGTTGAAAATAGAGCTACCTTATGACCCAGCAATTGCATTACTGGGTATTTACCTAAAGATACAAACGTAGTGATCTGAAGGGGCACGTGCACCCAGATGTTTAATGCAGCAATGTCCACAATAGCCAAGTTATGGAGAGAACCTAGATGTCCATCAACAGATGAATGGATAAAGAAGAGGTGGTATATATATACAATGGAATACTATGCAGCCATCAAAAGAAATGAAATCTTGCCATTTGCGACGACATGGATGGAACTAGAGGGTATTATGCTTAGCGAAATAAGTCAATTGGAGAAAGACAACTATCATATGATCTCCCTGATATGAGGAAGTGGAGATGCAATGGGGGTGGGGGTTAAGGGGGTAGGAAAAGAATAAATGAAACAAGATGGGATCGGGAGGGAGAGAAACCAAAAGAGACTCTTAATGTCATAAAACAAACTGAGGGGAGTTGGGGGGAGGGCTGTCGGGAGAGGGGGGTGGCGTTACATTATATGTTTATAAAAAAATAAAGAAATAAAAAAAGAAAAAAGTCTACATAGTGTTTCTGGAACATCATGCACTTTGATTTAAAAACTTAAAAATGGATGATCTAATGGTAATCATAGAGAACTTTGCTTTTATTAAATTATTTTGATCCAATATTTGGGAAGATAGATCCCATCAACAGGAAGTAACCCAAATATTTCTTTTTTTTTCTTTGCGATTTGGTTGAATATTCACTGTTCTCTTAATCATTTGTTTGTATCATTCATCCAACAAACATTCATTAAGTGCCTATAAAGCATCCTCATTGCTCTGGGAGCCGAGTGTTGCCTACTACATCCTGTGGGGCACATAGTTATAGACAGAGTTAGCTCCAGAGCCAAGCTGCCAGAATTTGATTCTAGGTTCTTCCATTTATTAGCTGTGTAGTTTGGGCAAGTCATTAAAGGTCATCATCCTCACTGTTTTCATCTGCAAAATCAAAGTTAATAACAGTACCTAAACATCACTGGATCTTTGAGGAGATTAAATGAGGTAATTTATGAAAAATTCCTCGAGCAGTGAAGGCAAATAGGAAATAATCATATACTTCTGTTACATTACTTACCTACAAGATGGTTCAGTTCAAACAAATCACCAGTATCGAAAATAAAATATCACAAGCTATGTCCTGATGCCAGTTATTAGTGTCTACACGTTATGCAGAAAAAACATTTTGGATTTACCAGATATTTCTCCTTGTCTCCCAACATAACATAAAAATATCTTTTTCTCCTTTCACCAATAAACTAAGACAAAAGAGTCAGAACATAGGCATTTTCACTTCCTGATTTATTTGCCTATAGTTCAGAGAAGAGCAGTTCAGGTGGTCTGTTTTTTCAAATGGTGGTCTAAAATGGTTCAGCTCAGTTAGTCAGTAATATGTCCATGCATGTTGTAACTATCTGGGGGAAAAACTCCAGGGAAGTGGGTACATGGATGAAATAGGTAGGACAGCCACCTTCCCACTCCTCAGTCAGCAGAGCAACACTTCTAGAGGCCAAGATTTTTTTAAAAAAAAATATATTTGTTTATTAGAGAGACAGAGAGAACACAAGCAGGAGGAGGGACAGAGGGAGAAGAGAGAATTTGTAGGCAGACTCCCTGCTGAGCATAGAGCCTGCCCGTGGGGCTTGATTCCAGGACCCTGAGATCATCACCTGAGTCCAAATCAAGAATTGGATAAAACCGACTGAGCTACCCAATCACCCCCATAGGCAAGATATCTGTGTATAGTTTACATCTACATATCCAGCCACTATTGCCACCTCACGGGACCCTGAATTTCCTTCAGCACCATCTTAATTAAGCTCACTATGCTCTGAGTCCAGCAACTCCATGGACCATTAGTGGATTCGTAAGCCTGCCTGATATCAGTGCTCACATAACCTTAATATGGAAGCATCCATCTTTTTAAGAAAGTTAGTTGTACCACCAATGGAAATGTGATATCTCCATGGCCCCACTGCCAACTAGCAGTAGCACCAGTTTTAAGATTTAAGCCCTTCTGAGTTTACATTTGTAGGTAAATATGAAGATGTGTGGCATCTAGGTTTAGGGAGAGTGCTCTAGTGTAATGAAAAGAACACCAGACACAAAGGTGTACAAAGGAGTTTATGACCTTGGGAAAACCATTTGACTTCTGTATATTATGCAAGATGAAATGAATATTGATGTCCAAAGGGTTGTGAGGCCAAATGTGGAAGTTTTTGAAAAAGGAAAGAGCTATGCAAATATAACTATTAATATAACCTTCAAGGTAAAGATGAAAGTCTTCAAGGATGCTTTAATTGACATTGACTATTTCTTGATGCCTCCATGTACAACAGAAGGTGACTAGGAAGTTCACGTCGGGTTGTTTACCTAGCAACTTTCTAACCCACTCTGACATGCAAATCATGTACCTTCTGGTACATGTGCCTCTAGTTGACAGAAATAGACAACTCGGCATAGTACAAACAGGCAGCGTGCTACGATGAACATTCTCCCCACACTGACCGAGGGGAAAAAATCCACATGTTGTCCAAGCCACAGTTGGTCGGATCTCAGCCTGGGCAGAGCTGAGCAGGTTGTGCTGGCAAAGCAGATGGTACACAGATCACATGTTATTTACCAGGTTCAACTAAACAAAAAGGGCAGCTGTGAGAAACCTGAGAGCCAGAAAGGAACCAATCTGAAGTATCCTGTAATAATTAGAAAGTGACAATGAGGCCCTTCTCTGGCATCAGTGGGCCAGCACAGCATACAGGGGACCACTTCTAACTAACCCTTTCTCTCTAATATAGTGCTAGTTGGCTCAGAAATAGGATCTAGAGCTAAGCCAGATGAAAGCAAGATAGCTTTCTATGGTAGCAGCCAAGCATCTTCCCTAATGTTTTGAGTCTGAAGTTCTGAGAAGTCAATGTGAAGGCCTCCCATCACTTCAGTTGCTTATTTAGAACATTGCACTAAGGTCCCCAGATTGATGATTTCAACAGTTGAAAAGTAGTCCCTTTCATCTGTTTCAAGGCCTTACATCATGCCCTTAATTGTGCTCAGAATTCCTCTATCACTGTGGATTTAGGTCACCAGCAGCAACCAGGAAAAGCATGTGAGTATACTGTGTATTATGGAGTGCTTTTGGAAGGCACTTAAAAGTTCATGACCTGCTGAAGGAAAGAGCACTGAATGGTTGACAGAAGGTGGTGGTCCAGATCCTGACTCTACAATCTGGGTGCCATATTTTTTGGTTAAGATTCTATTTATTTATTTGAGGGAGAGCAAACGTGAGAGAGAGTATGAGCAGTGGGGAGAGGGATGAGGCAGGGCTTGATCCCAGGACCCTAGGATCATGACCCGAGCTGAAGGCGGACGCCCAACTGACTGAACCACCAAGCACCCCCTGGGTGCCGTATTTAAGAGGCACCTCCTACCTTCCAGGCACTGGGAATGGCAGTGGGGACCTGAGACAAAGTCTGCCACGGAGGAACTGAGTCTGTGGAGGCACAGACAGGTGTAGAACCTGACATCTTCAATGTGATAGACATCAAACCATCAGAGAGCAAGCCAAGCGCTTTAAAAAGCAAGAAGATGATGAGTTCTGCCTAGCCAGGGCTGGGCCCTAAAGGACAAGAGGGGCTTCATTAAATAGAGAAGAAGAAAAGGGGGTTCCAGATATGGCAAGATCACATGTAAAGGCGTATTGTGTGCTCAGGGAAACAGAGAGTGTAGGTAAGGGGACCTCACCGAACCTCAGATTTTCCACTGATAAATTCTGATCTCACAGGCCTGTTTTGAGAATCCAATAAGGTCATGTTTGTTATGATAGCTCCCTTTTTGCTTTTCTCAAGGTAGGATTTGTGGATCACCTGTGTTAGATTCATCTGGGGGGTACTTGCCAAAAATTCATATTCCTGGGCCCCAACCCAGACATCCTGAATTTGAATCTAGGGTGCAGAATCAGATGATTTTTTAAATAAGTACTCCAGGTACTACAGATGGAGAATCGTTGATACCGTCTAGAGGGATGTGGAGCAATTCAGAGGTGAGCTAACCTGATCTCACAGACTTACTGTGAGTTAAATGACTAGGTCAGCATGTTTTCAAAGTTGGATGAGAGCAAAAGAGAATTCAGAAAGATGAATGTATGTACATATTGGGAAAAGTTACTCCCCTGAGTCTTTCTTCTTGATCTACCTAGAAATGCACTTGATACTTAAAAGAAGTCAGAACCGAGAACTTGCAAGAATATATATAGATATATTTAATGGTACATAAAATGCTATATGTATAGTATTTGACCAAGTCAGCATTCCATACCAAGCACTTCTAACTGCAAGGCAGCAAGAAATTTGAAAGCTCTCCATAATTTTACTTGAAATCATGTCTTATTTTCTTCCAGTGAACACTTTATGATTTATTATTACTGCTCGTTCTCTCTCTTTTTTTCCTGCCAAGGATTTACCATTGAAAACAACTGCACTAGTATCTACAGGAAAATACTCGATTGAGCAGGCCTACATATCACTATAATTGTTTTCTACTGGAAAGTTAGTAACCAAATAGAATGGGACACGAGTCAACTGCCAAGACTCAGGATTTACTATCATTAGAGCAGTTCATGTTGAATGGGATTGTGGAGGCTTTCAAGACAATGAAGAGGGAGTTTAAAGTCATGACCTCTGAGTTGGAGAACGGGAAGTCTGCGGTAGGCCAGGAAGGAAGCTCCAGAGAAGGAAGATGGCAGGCGGGAACGGTGGGTGGGAATGAAATGCATAGAGAGAGAGAGAGAGAGTGAGAGAGAGAGAGAGCGCCAATTGTATTGGAAAGGGTGTGGGAACTGGAACCAGACCTGTATTCACATCCACACACCTTCATGTATCTGGCAAGGTACTTAGCTCTAGAAGCCTCAGTTTCTTCAGTAAAGTGGGGTATTACTATCTCCACTGCAGGGCTGCTAGGTGGATTCAATCTCTGCCACTATTGGACACTAAGTAAGCAATAACCCTTAAAACTAGGTATCGGTATAACTAACAGACACTTAAAAAAAACCCAAAACCCTAGATTTTATTTTGAATCATCAGAATGAATTTCAGCCAATGATTTGCTGCCCGAAGAGTCAAACTGAAACTTTGCTTGTCTAATGTCATCAGCAACATGTGCCTCAGAATGGCTGAAGGGCGCCTGGGTGGCTCAGTTTGTTAATCGTCTGCCTTCGGCTCAGGCCATGATCCCAGGGTCCTGGGATTGAGCCCCGCATTGGACTCCCTGCTCAGTGGAAAGCCTGCTTCTCCCTCTCCCACTCTCCTGGCTTGTGTTTCCTCTCTTGCGGTGTCTCTCTCTGTCAAGTAAATAAAATCTTAAAACAAACAAACAAACAGTTGAAACCACTGACAGGCTTACAAGAGCACACCTGCCTTCTGAAAGCAAAGTTTCTTTAGCAGCATTTAGTCTGAAGTCTTCAAAGACAAGGTGATACCCACAAGCTCCTGGTCTTAGAAATACAGTGTTGGAAAGCAGGTTAGTGCTGAGATATTTTGATGGGTAAGAACCACCTGGAGAGGGATTCAGAACGCTAATTAGTATGCACATAAGATTGCTCAGCGGGTATTATCTTCTGTAAGATTATGCGTGATTGAAAAAAGATAAATTGAAAAGGGGTATGTGGAGAAATGGAATCAGCACAATCAGCCAATGTCCTAGTCACAACCTTAAAAAAAAAGGTAAATTGGAGGTCAGGGCTTTGTTTTCCAACCAGGCATGGACTTGTGGACAACCACAGGTTCAGGAAATGTAAATAATGTGGGTTCCAAAAGGCAGTGGTAGATACCCATGACCTTTCTTTAAAAGGACAGTAGAGGGCACCTGAGTGGCTCAGTTGGTTAAGCGTCTGTCTTGGGCTCAGGTCATGATCTCAGGATCCTGGGATGGAGCCCTGCATTGGGCTCCCTGCTTGGTGGGAGTCTGCTTCTCCCTCTGCCTGCTGCTCTCTGTGCTTGTGTGCTCTCTCTCTCTCTCCCTTGTTCTATTTCAAATAAAAAATAAAAATAAAATATTTAATTTAAAAAAAGGACAGAATGTGAAGGATGTTTACGTGGGGAATTAAAATATCCATGAGATATCCTACAAGGAAAATAAATTGCAAATTTAATTTGCAAGTGGTCTTATAATCAGCAGATATTTGGCTTGACAGGTCCACGATCCCTCAGGTAATGGAGTTCTGGAGAAGTCTGAGGAGAATGCTGTGAGGATGGACAGCAGAGTAGCTTCATGGAGCATGGGTTGTGGTTGCCTCTGGGCAGGCCCTTCTCAGGCTGAGCAGTGTCCAAGGAGTTACCCCTCTCCCTCTCCTGGGAAAGATGCCCAGGCATGTCATCATCGACTCAAGATTGCCTATGAGCCTCTGCCAGGAGATCAGATCATTAGGTACCAGGCAGCAAGGAGGGAAACTGAGAAGCAGATCTGTGAGCAGGGAGTCAGCAGGGTCATACCCCTGAAAGCAGCCCCAAGGTTTGCTCACAGACACTCATTTCTCAGCAAGACCCACTCCAGCTCATTTTACCTCCTCTATGGTCTAAACCAGACCTCATCTGACTAATGGATTCAACTAGGCTAAGTGCATGTGAATTCACTGTTGCATATAACAATACTTAGTAATCATGCAAAAAATAAGTTTCTTTCTTGTAGTGGGTTTTCACATATACTCCCTAATTCCCATCACATCTACTTTCTCTTGCAGTCATATAAAACATTTGGCCAATGCAGGGATGTTAGTGGGACTCAAAAAAAAAAAAAAAAGAAAAAAGAAAAAAGAAAAAAAGAAAGAAAAACAGCAGCAGTAATCTTGTTTAGCTTATTTAGGTGGGGAAACTCAAATTATTTTTTGTACAACCAGATTGATTATATAGAGTTTTAAATCAAATGTCAAAATTCTGGAATCTGCGACAAGAGAAATAAAACCTCTCCAGTAAAGAAAACTTCTATGAGTCATTTTCTATTCTTTTGTTACTGTAGTAATTTTATTGAAGAAACAAAATGCAATGCTTTTCTGGAGACAAAAGCACAATCACTAGTTCAAACCTTTGTCAATGCAGCACAAAAGCAGAGAGATTTTCGTTTAACACCAGAAACCCACAAATGAAAAACTGAAAGTCATTGGTAACCAAGGAAACTCACAATGAATGGTTGGGTGTCCCTGGAACTCTTTCAAAGAAAGATAAGAAGGGGCAGGAGGAAGATAATACAACTATAGGTTAAATCCCACTGCAAGAAAAGATGTGCTCTGCCAAAGTGTCTTGTAAATAACATCTCTATTTGCATTTTGCTGATCCCCTGCTACCAGCAATTCAACATCAGGAATACCTATTTTCGGTCTTAGCTCATAGCAGCATTGTGTTTTATAATAAAACCCATTTAATGTTTCATTTTAGTCTGTGGCCTTTCAGGTATCCTCAATTTTGCCCTTAAAGGCCGTAGTCCCAAAGTTCTATTTCCTGCCAAGATATTTATTTCCTGCTGTGGTTGCCAAGTTATGGTTCCTGGATATAACATTGTCAATTGCGCCTATTCATGAGGCACACCCAAATACTTGCCCACACAAGCATCTCTCTCGATTTTCATCGCCAAACACATTCCCAGCATGCCAGCCATGCACCGAGAGGAAAGACAGAAGAAACAAGATATAGAACACCAGGCCAAGGAACAGACAACCGCAGAGACTGAACAAACATATGGGATGAAAAAATAAAAGATATCCAACTGGAAATATAGCCAGAGAAAACATAAAAACTGTGCTTTGCCAAAGCTAGCTACACAGCACTGTATGCACGTGCGGGAGAAACAGAGTCAGACAGTGGGAGCTGTCATCACTCAGGATTGACTTCCTGGATTAGCTGGGGGTGGGGCACACAAGGAGGCAGAGATGGAAGGAACCATAGGAAGCTCCTGAGCTAGGGAATGCATCAGGTGTGAATGCTCACAGGTAGGACAGAACAATTTGTACTTGGTATAAGGGAGTGAGAGGTGTGTGCGTGTGTGTGTGTGCATGTAAGGTTTACTTAGCTTGCACATGGAGTATAAATGTATGATAAGAAAGGGTAGTGGAAAGATATCATCAATAAAACAAGAAGGCAACATACAGAATGGGAGAAGATATTTGCAAATGATACATCTGATACAGGGTTAACAACCAAGATATATAAAGAACTCCAAAAAGCAAATAATCCAGTAAAAAAATGGGCAGAGGAACTGAATAGACTTTTCTCCAAAGAAGACATACAGATAGCCCACAGACATATGAAAAGATGCTCCACATTGCTAACTATCAGAGAAATGCAAATCAAAACCACAATAATATATCACCTCACACCAGTCAGAATGGCTAGGCTAAAAAAGGAAAAATACAAAAATAGAAAGTGTGGGAGAGGGTGTAGAGAAAAAGGAACCATCATGCAACTGTTGCTGGGAATGTAAAGTGGTGCCGCTGCTGTGGAAAACAGTATGGAGGCTCCTCAAAAAATTAAAAATGGAAGTACTATACAATCCAGTAATTCCACCAGAAGGTATTTACCCAAGGAAAATGGAAACACTAGCTCAAAAAGATATATGCCTCCCTAGGTTTATTTATAATTGCCAAGATATGGAAGCAACCTAAGTGTCCATCCATGGATGAATGGATAAATAAGATGTGACACACACACACACACACACACGCACATGAATAGTACTCAGCCATAAAAAGGATAAGAATCTGATACAAATGTAGTGATCCGAAGGGGCACATGCACCCGAATGTTTATAGCAGCAATGTCCACAATAGCTAAACTATGGAAAGAGCCCAGATGTCCATCGACAGATGAATGGATAAAGAAGATCTGGTATATATACACAATGGAATACTATGCAGCCATCAAAAGAAATGAAATCTTGCCATTTGCAATGATGTGGATGGAACTAGAGGGTATTATGCTGAGCAAAATAAGTCAATCAGAGAAAGACAATTATCATATGATCTCCCTGATATGAGGAATTTGAGAAACAAGGCAGAGGATAATAGGGGAAGAGAGGAAAAAATGAAACAAGATGAAACCAGAGAGGGAGACAAACCGTAAGAGACTTAATCTCAGGAAACACACTGAGGATTGCTGGAAGGGAGGGGGCTGGGAGAAACAGGGTGGCTGGGTGACAGACATTGGAGAGGGTATGCATTGTGGGGAGTGCTGTGACATGTGTAAGACTGATGAATCATAGGCCTGTACTCCTGAAACAAATAATACAGTATATGTTAATAAAAATAATAAACATTTTCAGCAAAATTTTTTAAAAGACTTTGCCACCTGAGACAATATGGATGGACCCCAGAGGGTATTACGTTAAGTGAAACAAGTCAGACAGAGAAAGACAAATACTGTATGATTTCACTCACATGTGGAATCTAAAAAAACAAAACAAATGAATAAAGAGACAAACAAAAAGCAGGATCAGACCCATAATATACAGAGAACAAACTGGTGGTTGCCAGAGGGGAGAGGGATGGGGGGGTGGGGAAAATGGGCACGAGGCGGGGGGTGTAGATACAGGCTTCCAGGCATGGGATGAATAATTCATGGGGATGAAAGGTACAGGAGAGGGAATATAAACAATGGGATGGTAAAAGAGTTGTCCAATCACTATGCCGCACACCAGAAATAATGTGTCAATTATACTCAAAAAAAAAAAAAAAGATGCTGGTGGGGTAAAAAGCAAAATGTGATTAGGAATCCAGAGTTTCTAGAACTATAACTGGAAGAAACTTTGAAAAAAAAAATTCACACTGCTCAGCCATTCATCTTCATATCCAAAACTGTTGGGGATAAATAACACCTAGTTTCTTTTCATATTTTCTGAAATGAGTCTGTATGACCTTACTAATATTATTACAACTATTTGCTGAATGTATTCTGGGCACGGGATGCCTCATTTGGAAGGTTACAAGCCTCACATTTAATCCTTGTGATAATCCTGCAAGACACACACGATTATTCTCATTTCACAGATGAGAAGTCTGTGACTCAGATAAATTAGGTAACTTGAGGAAGGTGACAGAGACACTTGGCTTCGAGTTTCAGATCCACGTCTGAGTCCCAAATTGGGACATCCTCACGACGACATCCTGGTTTTCTGAGAGCTACACTGCAGAGGGTATGACGTTCAGGAAATCATTTATTCCTGACTCCCCACCTAAAATCTTGCGGTCCCAGAAACACGTCAGAACCTTTAAAACCAACAAACGACATTCTCAGACATCATTAGCTGAAAGGAGCAAATTCCTCTGGTCAGCCCTTGGATTTTCTGCCAAGGACACAGGGCTGAAATATCAGCACAGGGCCGTGGACAGACACCGCCTCTGTTTTTCCTGCTCTTAGATAACACCGAGAGCCCTATTAATTAAATCACACGAGGAGTTGCAATCCAAGGGGACCTGGAACTGCCTACTGGTGGTTTCTTTCTGGAAGGGAGTCAGGAATTACCTGGCACGCAATGAATGGGCAGACCTTAGGTGCCATCCTAAGATATTTTTAATGTCATGCAGGAAGTTGCTCCCAATTAAGCTTAAGTAGTGGGCAAAAAAGTGCTGTCTCCAAGGAGACGGCATCACCTGGCTGTGAATGGAGGCTGCTGGCATGTGGCTTGATGGAATGAATCCGGCCTGAGGATTTGGGGCCATGCCAAGCAACAAATTAGTTCTGCATCTAGTAGATGAGGTTGTACTTTATTTTTCTTGGCTGGGAGGAGGGGAGGAAATTTTTGTAGGTGAATGTTCTGAGAAAGTCCCCACAGGTGGGTGGAATATCAAAGTTCTGCATACATAGGAGGTGTGAAAAGGGTGAGCTCCACACACACAGGATCAGAAACCACAGCTAGGAGAAGGGATTGGCAAGTGATGGCTGGTTCCATCCAGCTTGCAGCCCAATGTGGTATGGCCAGAATGACTTTTGCGTGTTTGCTTGTTTGTTTCAAGGTTTTATTTATTTATTTGTCAGAGAGAGAAAGAGAAAGAGAGAAAGAGAGGGAGCACAAGCCAAGGGAGTGGGAGAGGGAGAAGAGGGCTTCCTGCTGAGCAGGGAGCCCGGTGTGGGGCTTGATTCCAGGACCCTGGGATCATGACCTGAGCTGAAGGCAGATGCTTAAGCAATGGAGCCACCCAGGCACCCTGACTTTTGCGTTTTTAAAAAGGGTTAATAAAAGAAATTTCTGCACGGACCATATTGGGCTTGCAAAGCCTAAGGTATTTGTTATATGGCCTTTTGCAGAGAAAGTTCGGCCACTCCTGGTTTGAACATCATCACTGTGAGACTGAAGGGTCCCTCCATCCCTCCTACCCCCAGCCTGTATATCTGGTCACTTGCGAGTTTTAGCCTGTCCTCTGTTTCTGGTTCCTTCTTCCTTCTCTGCGGGAACCTTCCTCTCAGCTTTCAAATATCAGTAGGTTTTCATGACCCCGCCTCCTCTGAGAAAAACTCTCTCCTTGACCAAACTCAGGTTCCCCAGAGTCCTCTTTGTGACTAAGCCTCCACCTCGGCCTCACAGGATTGCAGATACTGAGCACAGATTTTGTCTGCCCCTCATTCCTGCTAGTGAGCAGACTAGCATGTTTCCAAGGCCATGTCCTTGGGTCGACCCAGCCCCTCCTTATGTGCCTGTCTGGGAAAACTCAAGGCTGCCAAAGAATTTACTGTTTGTTGCAAGCAACTCTCAAAGATAAGACCCCTGTCCCCCAGTCCCTGTGGGAGGCTGGGAGCCTAATTTCGGTAAGCATCAGTGAGCATACCCACATGGTCTTATCACACGGACCTACACCTTGACCCACATTTGGTAATCTTCCACTCCCCTGACAGACACTTCCCTGGCAGGCCACTTTCTCTCCCCCTGCCCCCTCCTTCCCCCTCAAAACTCCATTCACCTCGGCAATCCTCGGCTTACACTGGACCCGCTTTCCTACTGCAGTAGTCACAGAGTAGAATCAGACGCGCCAGCCTTTCAAGACCATCCAGCTTCCTCTCTTTGACACCACCCCCAACTTTGGCTCCCCTTAGAGGGGCCTTCATTCACCACCTCTGAGCTCTTTACCTCCCACCCACTCCTCAGTCCCCAGCCGCCAGGGCACTATCTCTACAATATCCCCAGTGACTAATCCCCCCCCCCCCCGTTGACCCCCGTGGCTTCCTTTTGTCTCTATCCTCTCAGGCCTTCACAGCCTCTGCTCCCAGAAGGAGATCTTGTTTCTGGAACTTCCAGAGTCTAGGGCACTGTCAGCAGCTGGTTCCACTCTTATTTCTCTGACTAATCTGGCTCTTTTCCCCATCCACCTTTCAATGTTGGTGCTCCCTGGGGCTCTTTCCTTGGCCCTTTCTCCATAGTCTACATACCCTTGTTTGTTTGTTTGTTTGCTTTTAAAAGGATTTTATTTATTCATTTTAAAGAGAGCGAGAGAGCGTGCACACGTGTGTGCACATGAGTGGGGGGGAGGGGCAGAGGGAGAGAGGCGAGCAGACTCCCCGCTGGGTGCTGAGCCTGACATGGGGCTCCATCCCAGGACCCCGAGATCATAACTGGAGTTGAAAACAAGAGTCCCACACTTAATCGACTAAACCCGACACCGACTACTGTCCCAGGCTTCTGGTTCATCTCTTCTAGTGTCTCCAATCCTCTCAAAGTCAGCGTGTGTCAACCCAAACATCTCACCCCATACTTGTTCCTCCTGCTACACTTCCTTTCTTAGTTAAAAACAACTCCCAGAACCTAACTAGCAACCTTAGAAACTCAGAGCCCTCTCTCCTGCTCCCTTTCCATATCGTATCGCAAAACCTCTACACCATACAGTGGACCCAGAGGAGGTAACTGCCATTTACTGAGCATCTACTATGCATCAGAAAACCATGCAAGACACCCCACACATGTGATGTCATTTAACCCTCACAACTGCCTGTGAGACTGGAATTATCATCACCTTTTACAAATCAGGAAACTGAGGCTCAGCGAGGTCACTCTCTTTCCTAGGTCTCGCTGCTAGCGAGAGGCAGGGTGATTCTAGAATGCACGCTGACACACCTTTCGTGGGCAAGACCACAGTGGTGGTGTGGACTGGCTGCACGGAGGCTGGAATAGAAGTGGATGCTTGTACACAGGCTTGAGACGGAAGAATTTCCGGCTCAAGCCAATTTTATTTCTTTTGTACTCCTCTATGAAAGAAATCATGACACTGGATCTTTTGTCTCTAACTCAGCTCTGTCTGAGAAACAAAGCCGGGCGCCCTGCCTCCCTTCTCTTCACAAGTCGTACTGCTGAGGGCATGTGCCACGGCGAGCGTCTGATGCCCTGCCAGGCGCAGAGGCACCTTGGAGCCGGTGCCAAGGCCCTGGGGCGCAGAGCTGCACAGACGTGCTTCTCCAGAGATCCTTAATCCTTCCCGTACCTTTGGTTCACACAGCTCACACTGCCTTCCAGCATCCTAGCCTGTGGTTTAAAATCTTCATTTCAGAATACCAGCAATAAGTATCCTAGACAATCCAGTCTTTGTTCAAATCTCTACCAGGTTAGAGCTTCAGGAGGTTTGCTTTTTAGCTCACGGAAGAGAAACCGCATCACCAGGGAAAGTGCTTCTCAGGGTGGCCCATTGAAAGGGCAGCCTCTTTCCCATATATTCAAAGATCTGACAGACTTCCCTGAGTGGCTTGATTCAAACTCACCCTTGTTCTGTACCCCATGTGGTGTTATGCAGTCTGACTTATTCTTATGGCAGCTGCGTCCCCACCTCAGTGGCACTCAGAGGTGACCCTTTCACATGAAGGTAGTTACTTAGATTCTTAAAAGTCCTTTGAGATGAAGACAGACTCTTATTGAAGCAAGTCACCATCGAGTCTGATTTTTTTTTTAAACCAGACTCTCTTTGGCAACACAGAGCCTTCATTCCTGAAGTTCCACTGTGATGCTCCGTGGGAATTTGGGTCACCTTCAGCGATTGTCTGCTTCTCTTTTACAACCTTGTCCCTTTTTCCGGCCACTGATTTCTTTTGCATCTCTCCAGTGTCAAGAGTGACCCTCCCTCCACACTGTGGAATTTTTACACACCCCAAATGGGTTTGTATTGATATGAGAAAAGGTGGTCAGCCGCTGGCAGCATTCAAATGCTCACTTTCTTTAGGCTGTAAAAGCATTTTGAAGGTTCCAAACTCTAGGGGTACTGAAGTGTAATGAAAACGATGCTTTCGGCAAGGAATTTTCAGTCCGAATGGAATAATTCAAGCTTGCTTACATATAGCTATGCACTGTCATTATTAACCTTGCACGAAATATTTCTCTAATATTCCAGGTTCATAAATTCAAGATATCTAACTAGCTCACTCGTGCTAGAAGGGGCCGCTGGCTCAGGAGGAAGAGGCAGTGGGGACAATGACGTCTACCGTCACCCTTTCACCGGGGAGTTCTCTGTTTCCAGCATCTTCTGAGGCTGCTGGGGATGTGTGCGATGGCGCCAGAGGATGGCTCGGTCAGATCCCGGAGATCTTATTAATTAATAAATGGCAGCTTCTTACTGCATTCGACTTCCTCAGTTTGTTACACACAGCACGTAGCACCTGAGCCGGCATTTAAACCCCCTTTCGTACTTGGGCAATGGCAAATGTTCACTCTTAGCTGCCGTCACAAGTTGCTCTTGTGAGGGTTTCTACTGGGACTCACTGCTTGGATGGGATTCAGAAGCAGCCCCTCAAGAAAGCTCTCTCACTTGCCTCTCACTGACCCATGCTTCTCAAAGTTCAGTGATCATATGAGTTGCCTGAGCATCTTATTAAGAACACAGATTGTGTCAGCATCTTAGGTCGGGTTTGAGACTCTGCATTTCTTTCTTTCTTTTTTTTTAAAGATTATTTATTTATTTGACAGAGAGAGATATCACAAGTAGGCAGAGAGGCAGCAGAGAGAGAGGGGGAAACAGGCTCCCCGCTGAGCAGAGAGCCCGATGCGGGGCCTAGGACCTTGGGATCATGACCTGAGTCGAAGGCAGAGGCTTTAACCCACTGAGCCATCCAGATGTCTCTGAGATTCTGCATTTCTTACAAGCTCCCGGGTACGGTCCAGGTGAGTCAGTCCCCTTCTTTGTGAGTCAGAGTCGGTGATTCTGTTATAGCATCTTAAAGGGATTCCCAGTCCCCCAACAAAACTCATGTTTCACTTGGGGTGTTATAGTCCCTTTCCTTGTTCCTGCGTCTCCCCATTGTGTCACACTTCTGTGCTAGTCACACAAAAAGCCATCCTTCTCCCTGGACGTTTGGCCATCTTGTGCCCCCTCAATAAGAGTCTGCATTTAGTTTGTCAAATACCAAATCCAGCAAACATCATGATTTGACCCCTATCCTTCTGGGCTAGTCTCCTGCTCCCAAGCTGAGAGGTTGCTCTGGGCCAGGCCCTGCCCCCTTGACCAACTTGGTTCATTCCTCAGGGCTCTTGCACACACTGCGCCTTTACCAGTCCCCCTCCCCTTCTCTGCTGCTGAGTGGTAACTGGCCCATGCATCTTCCTCTGGGAAGCACTCCTGGGTTTTCCTAGACAGGGTTGCTTGGACTCATTGCTCTCACAGCTTCAGGACAGATCTGTTTGTTCATTTGCCTGCTTCTCTGCCCAAAATGCATCACCCAGATACTGAATTCTTTAGAGGCCTGCAAAGTGTTTTGTCGCTCCTAGCATCGATCCCCATGCCTTTCCCTGCTCTTCATGTTAATGCAATAAAGTGAATCTACTAGTTAACCTATTCACCCTACTGGAATACAGGAGTAAAGAAAATAGGAAGGGAAAGCACATAAAAAGACTTAAGGTCAGGATGTGTCCACAGAGGTCCTTAGAGATTGGGCTGCAGAACTGAGAAGTCATGTCAAATAGAGGAAAATTCAATGTCCCCACGTGTCGCTCTAAGAACGAGTACCACACCGTGGTAAAGGGCAGGGGCCTGACAACAGGTAAGCTGGCTTTCATCTAAGCAAGGAACTTTACTTCTAGAATCTGTTTTCCTGACTTGGACTCAGGCTCACCAGGACCAGTAGTCACCGGGCGGCTGCTGTGAGGATGAAATGGGTTCCCCTGTGACCAGCACTTGGCTCAGTGCCTGGAACAAAGTGAGTGCTCTGGACAGTCATGACCATGTCACGTGGCACCATGTCAGTCTGAGGGGGAATATAAAAAGATGGTGTGGGACTCGATCCCACAGGCATGGTGGTTCGTCGGGGATGGGCACTGGGGGAGTTACCAAAACTTACCTTGCCTTTATAAACTTTTGTGTCCTCCGGTGGGAGTAATACATAGTTCTTGGATTCTGTGATGGCACCAATGGAAAGATACTTCATTGATTGAAGGACAGCTTTCCTTTTGGTGGCGGTCCAAAAATGGGAGAGAAACTATTCCTAGTAATGTCATCTGAGAGCTTTGTCTTTGGGTTGAGGAAATATGGCTGATTGGAGGGCCCAGAGGGGCCATCCCTGGGAAGCTCACTTCTGAGCACAGGGCTTGGCCACGGATAAGCACTCAGTACAGAGCTATTATTGTCACTCTTATGAATAGAAGAAGCCTGTGAACTGGAACAGCACTCTTCAGGACTCTGGCTTCCTATGTAGAAGAGGTATGGGGATAATGAGATTGAAGTTTGATTTGTCAGATGGAAATGGCCCAGCCTACTCAGTAAAAAAGGTAGAGAACACACATCTAAATATCTAAGAGAAACAGTATGTATTTCACTCTCCAATGAGTTCATTGGAAGCCTCCTGGCAGAAATCAGGTTATCACTGATGATAAGAGTCAATTTGTTTTAACTAGCAGACATGGGAGGACAATTAACCACTTATTTCAATGTCATCCACAGCATCCATGAGGGCAGTGAAGAGCAGACTCAGTGACTCATCCCCTTCCCAGCTCCCTTTCCCCTTCTGGCCCAATAAACAGTCAGCAGAAGCCTGCTGTAGGCTCTCTGGGAAACTTTTGCTCTCCTGATACAAATGCTGCCGCTTCCTCTACTTCCTTCTTCCTGGATGAACACAAAGATGATGGCTGGAACTGCTGCAGTCATCCATGATGGTGAGGACAAGGACAAGAGAATCAAGATTTCTGCACTGGCCTTATAGATTCGTTGAAACAAATGCTGGCAATTTTACACGAGAAAACTAAATTCTTTAAGCCACTCTAGTTGAGTGTGCTGCTACCGGCACTGAAAGGATTTCTAAACACAGTATGGCACTTTTTAAATGAATATTTGATACGGTAAAATCCTGCAAACATGTGCTAAGAACCAATGAAACAATAGGAAGACAAACGCATAGGCTATTCAGAACCCTTTCTAGATGTCTGTAGAACTCAGATTCATAATTCCAGCCCTAATTATTATATTTCTTTGGATGATGAATGAATACTTTCTTCAGGCAGAGATCACAGCTCAAGCCAAATCCAGCTAGCAGAGGTTCCAGAGCTACCCTGAGTTGGAAATACATCCACCTGACTTCACTCAGGCCATTTTAATTGGGAGTGCTGGGGGACATGAGCCTTTAGGAGCTGAGGAGAAAAATTTCCAGAGCTGATCCAGAGAGAGCAATTTCTATTCCTGAATGACTTAGGTTCACAGCTCATACATTTCAACCACTATATTACAGATAGCAAAAAAATAAAAATAAATAAATAAAATAGGAAAACTTAGGCTTTCATTAGGCTGAATGAAAAGAAGTAAATAATTAAGACTTCTTTAAGACTTCCAGACTGTTCTGGGATCTTCACAGGGCATAGGATAGGCTCTTTGACTCCAAGATAATCAACACCTGTTTCTAAGGGCACTATAGTGTTCTGCAAACTGAATTGAGATATTCATGTTCACAGCTCCTTAGGGGTTCCGGGGGGTGATGTTTGGGGCAGGCACTGTGCTAATTCATCTTTGTATTCTAGCACTCAGCACAGAATCTGGTATTCAGTAGCAGCTTGCTGAATACTGAACAAATGAAATAGCTTCTATGAATAGTGAGGTGATAATTCAGATCTCACTGCCATATTCTATGTGTATTTTACTTGCAGAAAATCAACTTAGAGACTAACGATTTAGGTTATATAAATATTCAATAGTACGATCTCCTATAATTATATTTATATTTGGTTAGGACAACTACAATTTGTGCCTGTCCATTTAATTTGTTTTAGTACAATACACATTAGGAGTAAACTTGGAGAGTCTTCCCAGTTAAAACAATTTTCTTGTTGAGTTTAGAATCTATTTTCCCAATGGCAACCAGATAATGCAGCCAAAAAGTTTTCAGATCTTTTTTCTCTCTGTTTGCCAATTTTCATACTCTATTTCACAGAAATAAAACTGTGAATCATAAGTCTTCATTGTACACACATATAGCACCATTTTTCTTCACTTACAATGATGTTGATGATCATTTGAAAAATGTTAATAGCACACAGAGTGTGCTGCAGAAAATAATTGGTGAGCAACTAGCGATCCAAGTGGAAGAGAATAAACCCTTTAAAATCCACATTTGCAAACTGAGCAATTTACTGAAAAATTAAAATACACCCAACACTGGGGTTTTGCTCTACATAACTGACTTATGTCTCATTGGCATTAAAGGAGGTCAGGATATGCCATTCCCACATATGTTCTGATATAAGGATCATTTTGAACTGGAAATGATGAACAATCAATAGAGGAAGAGTTCTCTGCCTTCCCCACATCTGCCTGAGAACAAGGCATAAATCTCCCCCCTCTCCTGTACTAGGATGAAAAGCTCACTGGAGACGGACAGCCAGCACCAGGATGAGTCTGCGTAGGAATCTTACTAAAATACCCCTGACCTCCCATTAATTCCCTCATCTATGTCCTAGTCACTTCTCTACAATTTATCATTCCTTGAAGCCAAAACCTTCTTTCCTTTGTTAAGAAGGGTATCTAAGCTCCTGACTCTAACCACTTCTCAGAGTTTTGTTTCTTTGCTGGGAATTCCCATGCATGTAAAAATATGAATACGTTTATATTCCTTTTCTCCTGCTAATCTGTCTTTTGTTTGTTAAATTTACAGGCTTCCACTGACTTAGCCTAAAAGGGCAGAAAAAAAGTTTGCACTCCCCAGCAGCATTTCCATCCCTATCTTATGTAACTAGGAAAAATGAGGCTCAGAAAGATTAAGTATCTTATTTTTGGTTACCTAGCTAGGAAGAAGGAGTGCCTGGAGTCAAACCTAGATTTGTCTGAGAGAAGGGCCTCATGTTTCCCTAGGCTGGAGCCTCTCCCAGAGGCATCGCTCTGCTTTCTGAGGGTGATCCTGGTCCTGAAGAGCAGCCATATGGAAAATCTATGCCCTCAGGGCAGAAATACCTCACATCACATCACAAGGGGAGATACAGTTTTTTAAAAGCATTTTTCTATATTTTTAAATGATTTCTGCCAGAGAATCACTTCACATTCTTTTTGTCAGAAACACAATTATTGTGAGATATTCTGAGAAAACGTAATATTCACCAAGGAATTTCTAAAAATTTCTTCTCACTGGGCAATTATATTTTAGGTGACAAGACTAGACATCATTCAGTTGACTTCTTATTTCTATGATCGAGTAAGGGGTGAATCAATTTAGAAAGATTCCAGTGAGGACTGGGGTTGGGAAGGGTTTGGAGTGCCCATCAGGGTTGAGGTAACTGCTAAATTAAAAAAAAAAAAAAAAAAAAAGGACTCTTTTTTTTTTAAACTTAGGCAAATTTTTTATTTTATGCCAACATATGTTTATTTTTTAAAGACATACTTATTGCAAGTTTTGACTAGATTATAATACATGTCCTTAGCTCAGACATAAAAAGTCTAAGCAGCTTAATATGAGATCTTGATGCCACCTTCCCATTTGCTATCTCCCTGCCATAGGGATTGCAGCAAGTTTGTTACTTGTCTATCCTTTCAGAGAATAACCAAGTAAATCCAAGTACATGTACATATGTAATATTTAATCCCCTTAAAAATACATACTGGCACTCAATACATTTTATCTGCATCTTATTTTTTATCCACAGTTGCTTTGCATTATATTGTATATATATATGTCATCATATTTGACTAGCCCCCAGCTGATGGACATTTACTTTCTAATTTCTTGCTGCACTGAATACCCTTGTACATACATTTTATACACTTCCAAGCCTATCTGTAAGATCAATTCTTAGAACTTCAATTTCTGGGTCAAATGATGTGTGCATTTACAATTTACAGATATGGCCATATCTCATTCTTTGGAACTGAGCCAATTTACACTGCATGAGCTATGTATGAAAGTTACTCTCCATGGTCTCACAAAATACGTTATCAATTTTTTGAAGTTTTGCCAATTGATAGATGAAAAACAGTGTCTCTGTGCAATTTGAAATTACATTTCTCCTATTATGAGTAAAGTTGGAACATCTTTTCAATTAAGCCATTTTTATTGAAGGCATTTGTAATCCCTTTTTTTGGTGACTTTTTTCATATCCTTTGTTTTCCTCCTGCTTCATTTTTTCTTTATTGATTCCTATGTGTTCTTTCATATAATCAATACATTTAGCTCTTGTGATTTGGTTTACATATATTTCCCCAGTTTGTTTTTCAATTTTTTATTTTTTGGGGCCACTGAGAAGTTTTCTGAATTTTATATATTTGAAGACATCAACTTTTTATTTTATTGCTCTTTGATTTTAAGTCATAGTTGGAAAGGCCTCTTTTACTTTGACATTATATAAAATTCTTTCAGTGTTTTATTATAGTTTCATGGCCTCATTCTTTAATTTCTAATTTATTGTGATATATTGTGTGACAAGGGAGTCAAATTTTATTTTTGTTTCCCAGTTGCACTCAGTTGTTTTAACACCACTTACTGAGTAGACCACCCCACTGATTTGTAATACTACCTTGGTCATACACAAAAATCCCATCTAAGAGTTAAGACACTTACAGAACATCCCCACCAAAAGCAACAGAATACACATTCTTTTCAAGTGCACATGGAACATTCCCCAGAAGAGATCATGTTAGGCCACAAAAAAGTCCCAATAAATTTAGGAAGATTGAAATCATATCAAGCCTCTTTTCCAACCAAAATGGTATGAAACTAGAAGTAAATTATGAGAAAAAAA